>SAUG01000090.1:0-96498 GCA_011316305.1 Rusavskia elegans | reverse complement strand
AAAAAAAAAAAAAAAAAAAAAAAAAAAAAAAAGACCCTTTTTATATTTTATAAACGATTTTTAAACTAGATAAAAAGTAATATAAAACGGGTTATATTATATTTATAATTCTATAGAAATTTTCTAGAAAATTTAATTAAATAAACGAATCTAATTATCTATAGCTACCTATAGCTACTATAGTCGCCTATTTTAATAGAACTTTTAATAAATAGCTATCTATTAGTTTTTATAGCTATTTTTATTATATATATTATTTATTATTTCTATAAATAGTTTTTTCTATTAGTTATTAATAAAATTATTAAATACGTCTCTATTATTTTCTTTTTAATTATTTTATTATAAAAATATTTTATAATATTATAACTATATATCTATAGCTATAGAGGATTAGTTATAATAATTTATACTAGGACTTTTTTACTATTTAGTAGCTCGGACTACGTCTATAGTTATAACTAGACTCGAACGTAACGCCTTCTGATATACAGGGACGTTATATTCATTTAATCTTTATTTAATTCTTTCCTTTACTATCTAGATTTTTACCTTTACTTTATTCTAGTTATTTTTTATTTTATTAACGAAGAATTATACCGCCGGGTTTTTTATATCTAATTATACTTTTTTCTAAACGATTTTATTATAAAATAATTCGTTAGGCGTCGTTTAAATATCTTCGTTATATACTAAATTAATTGCTATTTATATTATTAGAAAAAGTTAAATCTAGTTTTTTCCTTCGTCTAAATAATAGATTCTAAAATAGATTTCCAGTATCTAATTTATTTTTTCTATTTATCTATTAGTTTATAGATAGAACGATATTAATATAGTTTATTCCGTTTCTACTATTTATATTAATCCTTTTATAAAGTTCGAAATAAATAATTTAAATCTATTTAAAATAATCTTTTTTATAATTCGGTTTTTATAAAATACTACTTATAGTAATAGAAAGGTAAACTATTCTACTATTATTATTATTTTATATAGTATAAATTTTATAAATTTCGTAAATCTATTAATAATTATTACTATTATATCCTATAATATTTACGTATACGGATTAACCGACTCTATTAGTTCTATAATAAAATCTAATATAATTTATTAATAAAATATATTCGGTATTTATATTAGCTAGAGCTTTTCTACTAGCTTCTAACGACTTTTCTTTACTATTAAATATTCCGGGTAGTTTTTAATATATTTTTAAATATATTTTTTAAATACTAGTAGATTAATTTTTTTCTAAATTTTTTTTAATATTTTAGTAATTCTTTAATATCCGCTGTCCTAGAGTTATATACTTATCGAATTATTTTGTTTATTTTTTCTAAAGCTTCGACTTTTTTAAAGATATTTTCTATCTTTTTGAAAAAAGGTCTAGATATTTTTTTAGTAGTTTTATAATCTATTTTTCTATTTAAAATATTTATAACCGTATTATTAGTACTTCTAATATATTTTATTTCGAAGTTATAGTAGATTATTTCTTCTACCTATTTTATTTACTATTAATTAATATTTTTATTAACTAATAATAATAAAAGATTTTTATAAATAATATATACTACTAGTTTTTAATTTATTCTATTTATATATATTTTCTAGTATATAAGATTTATAATAATTACTAGTATCTCTTTATCTATTATTATATAGTTAATTTCTACTAATATTAACTTTCTAGAATAATATCTAAATAGTTTTTTTTTCTAGAAAATATAAGATTCTATTATTCGATCCGAAACGTCTATATAGAAAATAATCTGCTCGCTAGAATCGAAAATTACTAAAGTTTCTTTAGACGCGAAACTCTATTTAAATCTTTTAAATATTTCGTTTTAGGTACGTATCTACTAGAAAGATATATTATTCCGGAATAGATTTATAAATAGGACCGTTTTTATTATATATCCTTCTATTATATTTTAGTAAAATTCTATAAATTCTAGAAAGTTTTAAATATTCTTTTTATTTTTAGATATCGGTTATTCGCGTATTATTTATAATTTATTTACCTCTATAGTAATACTTCCTAGCTTTATTATATATCTAAAAAACGTAACTTCGTTTTTATAGAATTCGGATTTTTCTTTTTTAATTCTAAAATTATATTTTCGAAATCTTTATAATATTTTATAAATATATTATATATATTTTTCTTTTATTTTAGAAAATATTAGTATATTATCTATATATATTATAATAAAGATATTAAAATAATTATATAATATTTTATTAACTATATATTATAGAATCGCCGGTATATTTATTAATTTAAAAGATATAACTAAATATTCGAATAGTCTATATTTTATTCTAAATATAGTTTTTTACTCGTTTCTAGCTTTAATTTATAGTAGATTAAACGTATTTTTTAGATCGAATTTTATAAAAAATTTAGCTTTTCCGATTTTATTTTTTAAATCTACTAAAAGTAGAAGCAGGTATTTATCTTTTTATATTACTATATTAAGTTTTTTAAAATTAATATAAAATTAAAAATTATTATTTTTTTTTAGAAATAAATATAACCGATTATTCTATTCTTAATTTAAAATACTATATATATTTTCTTTTAAAATTATAATTAATATATTATTTTAATACTTTTAACTAATTATTATTTAATCTATAATTTAAATTAGCTTTTAATTTTTCCGGATTTATTATAATAATTTTATAGTCTTTCTAGATATAAACCGGTAAAGATAGCTTTCTTTCTGGTTTTTTTAATATATTCTAGAATTTTTTAAAAAGTTATAGAATTTTATTTATAATAGCTAATTCCTTTTTAGTCTATTATTTCTAAATAAAGATATTATATATCTTTTATATCTCGGCTAGTCTTTTAGATATATTAAAAAAATAGTTTCTAATTTTTATTTATATTATTTTCTAAACGATTTCTAGATTCTATAATATAAACTATAGAATATCTAAATATATATCCTTTTATATTTTTATAATATCGAAAATAATCCTTTTTTTATATCTATTACTTCGTATCTATAGGGGTCTAGTCTAATATTCGACTCTAATAAATTCTATTTTATTAATAGTTCCTATAAAAAAAAGTTCCGTTTTTCTAATTAAAAGAATATTAAATCTTTTTATATATTTTTCTAATATAATATTCCGAATAGTTTCTAAATCGACTAAAGCCTTTATAGATTATCTAAATAACGTTAGTTAAATAAAAATCCGATTTTTATCTATCTTCCGGAATCGTTAAAATATAACGTTTCTATATATTAAAAGACGTTATATTTAAGCCTAGCTATAGCCGTAGATATAGTCCGAGCTACTAAATAGTAAAGGAATTCTAATATAAATTATTATAACTAATTCTATATAGCTATAGAGATACGGTTATAATATTATAAAATATTTTTATTATAAAATAATTAAAAAGAAATTAGTAGAAATATATTTAATAATTATATTATCGACTAATAAAAGGAACTATCTATAGAAATAATAAGTAATATATATAATAAAAATAGCTATAAAAGTTAATAGATAGTCGTCTACTAAAAGTTCTATTAAATAGGATAACTATAGCGGCTATAGACGACTATAGAAAATTAGACTCGCTTGTCTAACTAATTTTTCCAGAGAATTTCTATAAAGTCGTGGACGTAATAGATAGCGTTTTTATTTATATAGTGGACGCTTTATTTAACTTTATAAATATATAACGTTCCTATATATTAAAAGCCGTTACGTTTAAATCTAGCTATAGCCGTAGATATAGTCCGAACTATTAAATAATACAAAAGTCCTAATATAGATTATTATAACTAATTTTATATAGCTATAAAGGTATAGTTATAATATTATAAAATATCTTTATTATAAAATAATTAAAAAGAAAATAGTAGAAATATATTTAATAATTATATTAATAATTAATAAAAGAAACTATTTATAGATATAATAAACGATATATATAATAAAAGTAGCTATAAATACTAGTAGATATCTATTTATTAAAAATTCTATTAAAAAAAGCGGCGATAATAATTATAGGCGGCTATAGATAATTAAATTTATTTATTTAATTAACTTTTTTAAAAAATTTATATAAAATTATAGATATAATATAGCTCTTTTTATATTATTTTTTATCTAGTTTAAAACCCGTTTATAAAATATAAAAAGAATTTTTTTTTTTTTTTTTTTTTTTTTAAATATTTTTATTATATATTTTTAAAAAAAAATTAGCTAAAGTTTTTTTATTATATTTAGTTAAAAGAAATTATAATATTTTATTTTTATTTTTTATATATTTATAATTCTTTAAAAAAATATAAAATTAAAATTAATAATAATATTTATAATAAATATATTCGAGTTTAAAAATTATATAATTTTCTAATATTTAATATTATATATATATTATTCCATTTCTTTTTTTATTTCTATTAATTTTTATAGAAAAGTATTTTAAAAATAAAAAAAATAAACTTTATTTTAATATTATAGGTATTTTTAATAAATATTTCGAATTTTATTATTATATCGAGTCTTTTTTTAATTCTAAAAAAAAATTTATAATAAATATTTAATTTAGAAATTAGATTTCTACCGATTTTTTAATAAATAAAAATATTTTATTATTTTTTATCGCGCTTTAAATAAATTTAATAATAATTTTATTATTTTAAAATAATATATATTTTTTTAATTTAATAAATTTAATAATTCGGTTATATTTTATTTTTCTATTAATTTTATACTAGCTATATAAAAAATATCTATTAAATTAATATTTAGATTTAATTTAAATAATTTAAATTAGTTTTTAAAAGATTTTAATTTTTTTTAATTTATAGAAAATATAGAATTCTAAAAAAAATCTAGTAGAAAGTTTTTTTATTATTAGTTTTATATATTCCGGGTTATATATCTATATTATAAATTATTTCCGAATTTTCTAATAATTTTACTAAATTTTTTTTTTAGCTATAATTTTATTTTATAATAATAAAAATAGATATTAATTAAATTTCTTATTTCTAAATTAAATACTAAATATTGAATCTAGTATTTTTTTATTTTAATCTATTTAATTTAAATTATAGTATTTAATTTTATTTATAACTTTAATTATATTCTAGTATATTTTTCTAATATAGTTTATTTAAAGTTATTAAATTATTTTTTTACTTTTATTATATTTTTTAATAAGTTATTAAAAGAAATAATAATATTTTTTTTAAATTTTTTATCTAAATTTTTAATTTTTTTATATTTTATTATCGAAGCTATATTTAGTTTTTTATATAAAAGATTTTTATAAATTAGAAAATATATTATTTATAGTTCTATTTTTTTACTAATAGTATTCTATTCTATTAATTTTTTTAAAATTAATTTTTTCTATTTATTTTTTAAAATAATATAATTTATTTAATTTTTAATAATAGTAAAATTTATTATTTTAATTAATCTATATTTCATTTTAACTTCGATATTAAAGATTCTATTATTATTTATTATTTATCTATAGAAATATTCTTTAATTTTATTATAAAATCTTTTTATAATTTTATTATTTTCTTTTCTATTTATGAATGCTATTATTTATTAACTTCCGATTTTAATTTTAAATATTATTATAAAGGGTTTTTTTATTTTATATAATTTAAAATTAATTATTAGTTTTATTTTTTATATTTTTTTTAGTTTTTTAAAATAGTATTCTATTTCTTTTTTATTTAATAAATAGATAGAATAAATATTATTATAGTAGACTAACTAGTTTTTTACTATATATTTATCGGATAACTTTTTTATTATTTTAAAAAAATAATTAATTATTTTAGTTATTTTTTTAATTAGGTAATTTTTTTTAAAGTATTCTATCTTTTTATATAAATAATTAGTTTTAGTTTTTAATTTTTTAATTTTAGTAATATCGAATTCTATTAGATTTTTTCTAGGCTTTTTTTAGGCGGATTTTATTTTATTAAATATTTATTTATCTAAATATATTTTATATTACCTAGTATTAATTTCTATTATAAACTCGATAAAATCTATTAATATATCCGGATTTTTAATTATTACTGTAGCTTTTTTAATTTTTATCTAGAATTTTTTATAAAAATAAATTTTTAAAATTAAATCTTTCTAGTCTATTTTATAAGCTAATATTCTAAACTAAATAGTATAAATAGCTATTAACTTCTACTACTTTAAAACTATTAATTTTTTATTTATTATTTTATTTTTATTTTTATTTCCGAAAGTTTCTTTTATAGTTATAATAAAATTACCGAAAATATAAAAAATCTAAAATATTTTATATTTTTTCTATCTTTTTAAATTATCGATATAATTTTTAATTCGAAATTATATTTAATTAAAGATAATCCTTTCTAAATATAATATTATAAATAGAATTTTAACTATTTTATTTAAAAACTAGTTTATATATAATATAAAATAGATACTTATCTAAATAATCTATAGTTTTAAAAATTCCCTATCTTTTTTATAAATATTTAAAGTTACTATTTTAATAGTATCGCTTTAATTTATAGATTAGGATAATAAAACTGATATAGTAAATTATTAAAATATAATATTTCTATATATTAGAAAATATTATATTCGAGTCTAGCTATAGCTATAGATATAATCTAAACTATTAAATAGTAAATAAATTCTAATATAGATTATTATAACTAATTTTATATAGCTATAGAAATACGGTTATAATAATATAAAGTATTTTTATTATAAAGTAATTAAAAAAAAATAGTAGAAACGTATTAAATAATTATATTAATAACTAATAAAAGAGATAATCTATAGAAATAATAAGCGATATATATAGTAAAAATAGCGATAAAAACCGATAGATAACTATCTACTAAAAATTCTATTAGAAAGAATAACTATAGCGGCTATAAATAGCTATAGATAATTAGGCTCGTTTATTTAACTAATTTTTCCAGAAAATTTCTATAGAGTCGTGGACGTATCAAAATATCTAGAACGTAAACTATTTACCGATAGTTTTATCTAAATGAACTCGGTTTAGAAAAGTTATTAAAAATCGATATAAAAAATACTATACTGCCGTTTCTAATCTAATTCTACTTATAGTAAAATTAATATAAAGTACTATTAAATATACTATTAAAAAATTAGTAAAAAAGGCAGCTATTAGAAGTATAGTAATATTTATCGCTGCCGCGGTTATATAAAATAGGACCGTATATCGTCTAGAATTATCTAATATAATTAGTACGCGGAATATTCTAATAAATTAGAACGTCTTTTATCCGGCTAATAAAGTAAATTTTAGTAAAAATTTAATAAAATTTAGCGCGAATCTAGCTAAAAATATTAAATTCGCTAAATTAGCTTTTTCTACTATATCTATTAATCTTGAATTAAAGTACCGTCTATCTAATAGTATTACGGTTTATAGTAAACTACTAGTAGCGTAATAGCTAGCTGTTATTATCGAAAAATACTAAAATATATTTACCGATTAGAGAGCTATAATAGATATTTTTAAAAAGGAATAGATACTAATACTTTTAAAGAAAAAAACGAAGCTTGCACCTTTAAAGATTTATAATCTAAGCTATACGGACCGTATTAAATTTAATAAAACCTTTAATAAATTCTATAAACAAAGTAAAATAGAATATTTTAAATAGTTAACGCCTTTTATATACTCTGTTTTCGTAGTATAGAGAACTCTCTTAGATAGTACGAAAAAGAGACGAATAGTAGTTAATCGCCGAGACTTTAATACTATTATATATTAGTATTTTCTAACACCGGCTTAAAGCCGGTTTTAGCCGTCTTAGCCGTCTTAGCCGGTTCTTAGCCGGTACGGCTAAAAGCGGCTTATAAACGGCTTATTAGCCGGTCTCGGGTATACCCGAAGCTATATAGCTGCGCGGCTAAGACGGCTAAGACGGCTAAGCAGCTAAGATAGCTAAAACGGCTAAAAAGATTTAGAGATTCGATTTTAAACTCGT
Organism: Rusavskia elegans; assembly: GCA_011316305.1. NCBI lineage: Eukaryota > Fungi > Ascomycota > Lecanoromycetes > Teloschistales > Teloschistaceae > Rusavskia > Rusavskia elegans. Next base: position 88,477 of record SAUG01000090.1, on the reverse strand, counting down.
TTAAGTCCTTATTAGTAGTTAGTAGGCCTATATACGCCTATATATAACGCTAGACTAGCTATATCTAGATTAAAAATATTAGGTTTCTTTACTAGAATCTAACTAGATTAGGTCTAGCGTAGTTTATTAAATTAATATTCGACTTCCGTTATTCCCGCTTTTAGCGGCGGCCGTTAAACTTTATTTTCGAATAAAATTATATAGGCTTATTTTTAGCTTATATATAGATTCTATTTTTCGCTGCTTACTAAGCAGATATTCGTACTATAGATACTATTAGAGCTCCAATCTATCGAAAATCCACTTTTTAGATTTTTGGATTATTTGGATTAATTAGATTATTTGGATTATTTGGATTGAAATGGCTGTCAGCCGGTCTAATCTGAAAATCTATTTTAGGATCCGCTGATATAGAAATAGATAGTTATCTCTTTCTACTATAAGCGGATATTATTATTTTAGTATTAGAATATTTCTATATTTCTATTATTAATATTATATGATAGTTTTATCAGTTTAAAATCTAACGCCGTAATTATTATAAATTTACTATAGTTTTTATCGTAGGTAGAAATAAACTTCGGTAGCGTTTATAGAATATAAAAGTTTATTACTATATATATAGTACTAGATTAATAAACTATTTCGCCTATTTAAAGATTTTACTAAAATCTATATAAATAATATTATAATCTTTTTATATAGTTTAGAAAAGTATCTAGAATATCTAGATTAAATTTTCGTTCTATTTCGGGAAAAACGAGTAAGCTTTATACTTTCTAAATTATTTATAAAGTATCCTTTAGTTCGCTTATTTAGATAACGCGTTAATATACTAAGAATAACTACTTTAAAGGATAAAATTAAAGCTATTTCGGAAAAGGCTTTTTCTAAATATCTATAGAATCTAGAAATCTACTTCGAAATAACTAGCTAGCTATATTATATAATTATAGAATATATATAACTCGCCGAACCTCTATAAAAAAAAAGATTCTATTTATAAAAGAATTCGGATAAGGTTTTAAAGAGTTTAAATATAAACTTTAATTAACGAAGTTAAAATATAATCCTATTCTAAAGAAAAAGGAATTATTTCGGGTACTATAAATAGCGTTCGAACTATTAATCTTTTTCTATTATTTCGATCCTATAAAAAAGCTCTATAATAATCTAGATATATTAAAGTAATTCGGTTTTATAGTAATTATCTACTATATTAAATAAGACTCCGATGAAGACTTTCTATCTATTAAAGTATAGCTAATAATATTCCTAAATAAATATTATAATAATATTAAATAAAATTATTAGTCTACCGAATTAGAAGCCGCTAGAGTTATCTAAATAATAAAAAAAGCTTATTATTTTATCGATTTATTATTAAAGCTACTAGTAATTATATATACTAATTACTCGGCAGTAGTCCCGATTTTAAAATAGATTTCGCTTAAAATAACGAGTACCGATAAGCTAAATCTAAAACTTATTCGTATATTATAATATCTTTCGGCTTTTAATATTAAATTATATTATAAAGTAGGTAAAACTAATATTATTTCTAATATTTTATTATAATTCGAGACGAAGGTCTCCTATACGCCGGTTAAAAATAAAGAAGGTATTCTAAATATATTATACGGAAATACTAAATTTAATAATAAAAAAGATATTTTATAATACGTTCCGGATACTATTATACCGATATATTATATAACGCTCGTCGAAATAGTAGACGAATTTAAATAGTATATTAAAGAAGGCTACGCTAATAATAAACGATAGACTAAAATTATTATAATACTATAAACCTAGGAACTAGATTCTAATATTAAAGATAATAAATATCGCGTATTAGATATTAATTTCTAAATATATAATAAACTCTTCTATTCTTTTTCTAGAAATAGCCGAAATTAATTCTATATTCCGGATAAACTCGCAGGTAAAATTATCGGCGAAGCTTATAACCGATATTATTAAAGGTATTATTATATATATAAAAAACTCTACCTGTCGATTTTTATTTATAATATATATAAAAAGATTAAAGAATATATAAAATACTACTAGTAGTATTAATTAAATTAAATAAAACGATATAGATTCTATAGTTCCTTTAATCTAATTTCTCAGAAAGTACTATTTTATATAATTACGATAGACTTCGTATTCGTATTATCTACGAAATTTTCTACTAAAGATTATATACTAATAATTATATATAAATATATTAAAAAGGTTCTACTAATTCCTAGACAGATTATTTACTCCGTAGTTAATTAGGCGAACCTTATTATTACGGCTTTACTCGAATATAACTAGAAAATCCTATTAACTATTATTAGTAATAGAGATCGTAAATTTATATTATCTTTCTAGCGCCAGATTTTCTAGAAGCTAGAAACGAAAATTCTAGTATCTATAGCGTATTATTTCTAAACCGATAGATAATCGGAACGAATTAATTAAATAGTAGAAATTAATTTCTATTTTTAATTTATAGAATATCTGGATAAAGATTAAATTAAAGCTATTTTATTTCTATAATTCGCGTTTAATAATATAACTAGCTTCGCTACTAGTATAGCCTCTAACGAACTAGTACTAGGCTTTTAATCTAAAAATACGGTTAGTACTTTATCGGACCTACTATTAAAAAATATAGAACGTCTAAAATCTATTAAACGTATAGAAATAGAAAATATAATAGTCTTTAGTACTATTTTCTCTAAAGTCCGATATAATAACCTATATAAAGCCAGATTCTTTAAACCAGATAATAAAGTTTTTCTAAAGCTTTATTATAGATATACGCTACTAAATATTATTAATCGAAAGTTCTCGTATTAATAAACTAGTCTATTTAAAGTAATTTATAAAATCGGATACTTCGTATAATAATTAAAACTTCCTACTACTATAAAAATCTATTTTATTATCTCTATAACTTAATTAGAACTAGCGCCTATCGGTAATAATTCTTTTAACCGGCTTCCGGTTAATAATAAGCTTTTTACTATTAAAATAGAATTTCCGGAAGAAAATTCTAACTAGTTCAAATAAATCGTAGATCGGCGAAAGGTAAACTAGCGCTTCTAATATCTAGTTAAATAAAAAGGCTATAGGCCGTAATATAATAGCTAGTATAAATTATAAAATTTAATATATTATATAGATTTTATTAATAAATATAATAAATATTTTCTCTTTTTATTTGGATTTCGTTATTAGTAATAATCTAATTATATTCTAGCTGTAATATAGTAACCGGAGCTTTAAATATCTATACCGCTAGTAGATCCTTTATACTATTCCGGACTAAAATTAAAGTATTTATAAATTATTATACCTCGCCGGCGCTTTATATATTCGACCTAGTATAATTATATTTTTTTTATATTCGATAAAATACTACTACTATCTATTAGATTCTAATTTAAAAATTATATTACTAGATATTATAATATAGTAGTAGTTCGTACCGTCTCTATTTAAACGATAAAAAAATTAGCTCGGCCGTTCTATTAGCTGATTTTTATTGTTTAGAAGTTCTAGTATAGCCCGGATTGGATTCCTAGTAGCGCTATTTTCTTTTTAACCTTTTAGCGCTTTTATTTTTAATATTTTTAAAGTTTTTAGACGTTTAATACGAGCGTATCGAAGACGATACTATTTTTTTAATTTATAATATTTATTATAAGCTATTTAAGCTATCTAAAGCTTATATAAAGTTTAGTAAATATAGAGATACTGGCCGATAGTACCGGCTGACTAATACGCTGACTAAGTTCCGTTAACCGCGGTTTATTAGTTCTATAGGATTCGTTATCTAATTAGGCCTAGCGTTCAGCCTTATTCGCTTGTTTATAGATAAGCTTTCTATCTATATAGAAACATTAAACTTTTACTATTATTTTAAATCGATCTATAATAAATAAATAATATTAGAATCGGTAATTCTAAAATGGTAGAACTATAAAATAGATTAAATTCTATAGAATATAGTCTTTTAAATATTTTAAACCTCTAGAATTGGTAGTATTTTGTCTATATAAATATAGGGGATTCTTGCGGCCGCTAAAGTCTTGCGATAGGTTCTTGCGCCCCGAAGATATGACGTTTTGGAAGAGCAACAAGTATTTCGGGTAGATAGCCAATTGTTACATCCCCGTAATAGATTATTTTATCTATAGATAGAGTACTTTTATATATCGATCAAGGCGTTTAGTAGGCCTTATCTATAGATAAATACGCTATTTATAGATATTTTTGTAATAACTCTATACTGGACCCTATTAAATACAGTGCTCAGTAATAAATTATTACGTCTACGACTTTATAGAGGTTCCCTAGAAGAATAAATTAAATAAGCGAGCCTAATTATCTATAGCCGCCTATAGCCGCTATAGCCGCTTTTTCTAATAGAACTTTTAGTAGATAGTTATCTATCGGCCTTTATAGCTACTTTTACTATATATATTATTTCTTATTTCTATAGATAGTTTCTTTTATTAATTATTAATATAATTATTAAATACGTTTCTACTCTTCTCTTTTTAATTATTTTATAATAAAAATATTTTATAATATTATAACTGTACTTCTATAGCTATATAGAATTAGTTATAATAATTTATACTAGGATTCCTTTATTATTAAATAGTTCGGACTATATCTATAGCTATAGCTAGATTTAAATATAATACCTTTTAATATATAGAGATATTATATTTTAATAATTTACTATATTAATTTTATTATCCCGACCTATAGATTAAAGCGATACTAGTAAAATAGTGATATTAAATATCTATAAAAAGGATAAAGGATTTTTAAAGCTATAGATTATTTAGATAAATATCTACTTTATATTATATATAAGCTAATTCTTAAATAAAATAGTAAAAGTCCTATTTATAATATTATATCTAGAAAAAGCTACTTTTAATTAAATATAGCTTTAAATAGAAGATTATTTTAATAATCTAGAAAAATAGAAAAAAAATAAAATATTATAGATTTTCTATATTTTCGGTAATTTTATTATAGCTATAAAAAAAGCTTTCGGAAATAATAATAAAAATAAAATAATAGATAGAAAACTAATAATTCTAAAATAGTAGAAGTCGGTAGTTACCTATATTATTTAATTTAGAATATTAACTTATAAAATAGACTAGGAAAATTTAGTTCTAAAAACCTATTTCTATAAAAGATTCTAAATAAAAATTAAAAAAGCTATAATAGTAATTAAAGAACCGGATTTATAAATAAACTTTATTAAATTTATAATAAAAACCGATACTAGATAGTATAAAATATATCTAAATAAACAGGCGTTTAATAAAATAGAATCTATTAAAAAAAATCTAAAAGAAATCCGATAGAATTTAATACTACTAAAACTAAAGAATTAAAAATTAAAGTTTATTATTTATATAGAAAAATAGAATATTTTAAAAGAAATTACCTAATTAAAGAAGAATCTAAAGTAACTAAATATTTTTTTAAAATAATAAAAGAATTATCTAATAAATATATAGTAAAAAGCGGATTAGCCTATTATAATAATATTTACCCTATTTATCTATCGGATAAAAAAAGGATAGAATATTATTTTAAAAAATTAAAAAAAGTATAGAAAATAAAACTAATAATCGATTTTAAATTATATAAAACCGAAAAACCCTTTATAGTAGTATTTAAAGTTGAAATCGGAAGTTAATAAATAATAGCTTTAATAAATGGAAAAAAAATAATAAAATTATAAAAGGATTCTATAATAAAATTAAAAGATATTTCTATAAATAGATAATAAATAATAATAGAATTTTTAATATCGAAATTAAAATAAAATACGGTTTAATTAAAATAATAAATTTTACTATAATTAAAAATTAGAAAAGTTATATTATTTTAGGAAATAAATAAAAAGAATCGATTTTAAAAAAACCGATAGAAAAAAATATAGTTAGTAAAAAATTAGAAGTATAAATAATATATTTTCTAGCCTATAAAAACCTCTTATATAAAAAAATAGATAAAGTTTTAATAATAAATTATAAAAAGATTAAAGATTTAAATAGAAAATTTAAAGAAGGTAGAAAAGTTTAGAAAATAAAAATTTAGAAAGATTATTATTATTTCCTTTAATAATTTACTAAAAAATATAAAAAAAATAAAAAAAAAATTTAATAGCTTTAGATAAACTATATTAGAAAAGTATACTAGAATATAGTTAAAGCTATAGATAAAATCGAATACTATAAACTAAGTTAAATAGACTAGAATAAAAAAATACCGGATCTAGTATTTAGTATTTAATCTAGAAATAAAGAATTCAATTAGTACCTATTTTTATCGTTATAGAATAAAAAAGTTACTAAAAAATAGAATTTAGCTAGACTATTAGAAAAACTAAAAATGATTTATAATATAGATATATAATTATAAATATAGGAAAATAGTAGTAAAAAAGTATTACGTCCACGATTCCATAGAAATTCTCTGGAAGGATTAGTTAAATAAACGAATCTAATTATCTATAGCCGCCTATAGCCGCTATAGCCGTCTTTTCTAACGGGATTCTTAGTAGATAGCTATTTATCGGTTTCTACGGCTACTTTTATTATATATATTACTTATTACTTCTATAGATAGTTTCTCTTATTAGTTATTAATATAATTATTAAATACGTCTTTACTATTCTCTTTTTAATTACTTTATAACGAAGATACCTCGTAATATTATAACCGTACCTTTGCGGCTATATAGGATTAGTTATAATAACCTACGCTAGGATTCCTTTACTATTTAATATTACGTTTACGATTCTATAGAGTTTCCTAAAAGAATTAGTTAAACAAGCGAACCTAATTATCTATAGCCGTCTATAGCCGCTATAGCCGCCCCTTTTAAAAAGACTTTTAATAGACGGCTATCTATCGGCTTTTATAGCTATTTTTACTATATATATTACTTAATATTCCTATAGATAGTTTCTTTTATTAGTTATTAATATAATTATTAAATACGTTTCTACTATTCTTTTTTTAATTACTTTATAATAAAGATACTTTATAATATTATAACTATACTTCTACGGCTATATAGGATTAGTTATAATAATCTATACTAGACTTCTTTTACTATTTAGTAGTTCGAACTACGTCTACGGCTATAGCTAGATTCGAGCGTAACGCCTTTTAATATATAGAGACGTTATATTTAGTAGCTCGGACTACGTCTATAGCTGTAGCTAGGTTCGAACGTAACGCTTTCTAATATATAGAAACGTTATATTTTAATAATTTACTATATTAGTTTTATTATCCCGACCTATAGATCGAAGTAATACTATTAAAATAGTAATATTAAATATTTATAAAAGAAATAAAGAATTTTTAGAACTATAGATTATTTAGATAAGTATTTACTTTATATTATATATAAATCAATTTCTAAATAAAATAGTTAAGGTTCTATTTATAATATTATATTTAGAAAAGGCTATCTTTAATTAGATATAGCTTTAAATAGAAAATTATTTCGATAACCCGGGAAAATAGAAAGAAAATAAAATATTATAGATCTTTTATATTTTCGGTAATTTTATTATTATTATAAAAGAAACCTTTTGAAATAATAATAAAAATAAAGTAATAAATAGAAAACTAATAGTTCTAAAATAGTAGAAATCGGTAACTATCTATATTACTTAATTTAGAATATTAGTTATAAAATAGACTAAAAAGATTTAGCTTTAAAAGTTTATTTTTATAAAAAATTCTAAATAAAAATTAAAAAAATAATAATAGTAATTAAAAAACCGGATTCGCTAGTAGATTTTATTAAATTTATAATAAAAATTAATACTAAATAGTATAAAACCTATTTAGATAAATAGATATTTAATAAAATAGAATCTACTAAAAAATATCTAGAAGAAATCTAATAAAACTTAATACTACTAAAACTAAAGGATTAAAAACTAAAATTTATTATTTATATAGAAAAACGGGATACTTTAAATAGAAATATCTAATTAATAAGATAATTAAAATAATTAAATATTTTTATAAAATAATAGAAGATTTATCTAATAAATATATAGTAAAAAGTTAGTTAATTTATTATAATAATATTTATCCTATCTATCTATTAAATAAAGAAAGGATAGAATATTATTTTAAAAAACTAAAAAAGCGTAAATAAAGCCGATAATTAATTTTAAACTATATAAAACCGAAAAATCCCTTATAGTAGTATTTAAAGTTAAAATCGGAAGTTAATAAATAATAGCTCCTATAAATAGAAAGGAAGATAATAAAGTTATAAAAGGATTTTATAATAGATTAAAAGATATTTCTATAAATAGATAATAAATAATAATAGAATCTTTAATATCGAAATTAAAATAAAATACGGTTTAATTAAAATAATAAATTTTATTATAATCGAAAATTAGAAAAATTATATTATTTTAGAAAACGAATAGAAAAAATTAATTTTAGAAAAACTAATAAAAAAAAGTACTATTAGTAAAAAATTAAAACTATAAATAATATATTTTCTAGTTTATAGAAATCTTTTATATAAAGAAATAGACGAAGTTTTAATAATAAATTATAAAGAAATTAAAGATTTAGATAGAAAATTTAAAGAAAGCGGAAAAATTTAAAAAATAAAAATTTAAAAAAATTATTATTATTTTCTTTAATAACTTACTAAAAAATATAATAAAAGTAAAAAAATAATTTAATAGTATTAAATAAACTATATTAGAAAAGTATATTAGAATATAGTAAAAGCTATAGATAATATTAAATATTATAAACTAAGTTAAATAGATTTAAATAAAAAGATACTAAATCTAATATTTAGTATTTAATCTAGAAATAAAGAATTCGATTAGTATCTATTTTTATTATTATAGAATATAATAGTTACTAAAAAATAAAATTTAGTAGAATTATTAAAGAAATCGGAAATAATTTATAATATAAATATATAACTAGAATATATAAAAAGAAATAGCGAAAAAATCTTTCGCTAGACTTTTTTTAGAAGTCTATATTTTTTATAGACTAAAAAAAATTAAAATCTTTTAAAATTTAATATAGATTATCTAAATTAAATCTAGATATTAATTTAATAAATACCTTTTACGTAACTAGTATAAAACTAATAGAAAAATAAAATATAACCGGATTATTAAATTTATTAAATCTAGAAAATATATATTATTTTTAAATAATAAAATTATTTTTATATTTATTTAAAGCGCGATAATAAATAATAAAATATTTTTATTTATTAAAAAGTCGGTAGAAATCTAATTTCTAGACTAAGTATTTATTATAAATTTCTTTTTTAAAATTAAAAAAAAATTCGATATAATAATAAACTTTAGAATATTTATTAAAAATACCTACGTTATTAGAATAAAATTTATTCTTTTTATTTTTAAAACGATTTTTTATAAAAGTTAGTAAAAATAAAAAAAATAAAAAAAAATAATATATAGATAATATTAGATATTAAAAAATTATATAATTTCTAAACCCGAGTATATTTATTATAAATATTATTACTAATTTTAATTTTATATTTTTTTTAAAAGATTATAAATATATAGAAAATAAGAAAAAAATATTATAATTTCTTTTAACTAAATATAATAAAAAGATTTTAATCGATTTTCTTTCTAAAAATATATAATAAAAATATTAAAAAAAAAAAAAAAAAAAAAAATCTATTTTATATTCTATATATAGTTTTTATACTAGATAAAAAGCGATATAGAAAGAATTATATTATATCTATAATTCTAGAAAGGTTTCCTAGAAAGATTAATTAGATAAATAAATCTAATTAACTATAGCTGCCTATAGTTACTATAGCCGCTTTTTTTAATAAACCTTTTAGTAAATAGTTACCTATCGGTTTTTATAGTTATTTTTATAATATATATTATTTATTATTCCTATAGATAGTTTTTTTTATTAATTATTAATATAATTATTAAATACGTTTCTACTATTCTTTTTTTAATTACTTTATAATAAAGATATTTTATAATATTATAACTATACCTCTGCGGCTATATAGAATTAGTTATAATAATTTATATTAAAATTCCTTTACTATTTAGTAGTTCGGACTATATCTACGGCTATAGTTAAATTTAAACGTAATATCTTTTGATATATAGAAACGTTACAAGGAATTTTTTATTAGATTTTTTTTAGAATCTAATACTATCTATAGATTAAAAAAAATCGAAATCTTTTAAAATTTAATCAAAATTATAAAATCTAAAACTAAATATTAATTTAATAGATATTTTTTATAAAGCTAGTATAAAACTAATAGAAGAATAAAATATAATCGGATTATTAATTTTATTAAAATAAAAAAAAATATATTATTTCTAAACGATAAAATTATTTTTATATTTATTTAAAACGCGATAATAAATAATAAAATACTTTTATTTACTAAAAAGTCGGCAGAAATCTAATTTCTAGGCTAAATATTTATTATAAATTTTTTTTTTAAAATAAAAAAAAAATTCGATTTAATAATAAATTTTAAAATATTTATTAAAAAGATCTATAATATCGGAATAAAGTTTATTTTTTTTATATTTAAAATACTTTTCTATAAAAGTTAGTAGAAATAAAAAAATAAAAGAAATAAAATATAAATAGTATTAGATATTAAAAAATTATATAATTTCTAAACCCGAATATATTTACTATAAATATTATTATTAACCTCGACTTTATATTTTTTTAAAGAATTATAGATATATAAAAAATAAAAAAAAACTATTATAATTTCTTTTAACTAGATATAATAAAAAGATTTTAATTAGTTTTTTTTCTAAAAATATATAATAAAGATATTAAAAAAAAAAAAAAAAAAAAAAAAGAAATTCTTTTTATATCCTATATATAGTTTTTATACTAAATAAAAAATAATATAAAAGAAACCGTATTATATTTATAATTCTATAGAGATTTTCTAGAAAAAGTAGTTAAATAAACGAATCTAATTATCTATAGCCGCCTATAGCCGCCTAAACTATTTTTTCTAATAAAACTTTTAGTAGATAGCTATCTATTAGCTTTTATAGCTATTTTTATTATATATATCGTTTATTACTTCTATAGATAGTTTTTTTTATTAGTTATTAATATAATTATTAAATACGTTTTTACTATTCTCTTTTTAATTACTTTATAATAAAGATATTTTATAATATTATAACTATACCTCTATAGCTATATAGAATTAGTTATAATAATCTATACTAGAATTCCCTTACTATTTAGTAGTTCGGACTACGTCTACGGCTGTAGCTAGGCTCGAGCGCAACGCCCTCTGATATACAGGGACGTTATACAAATTCCTTGGCATGCACTAAGCATTCAGATATTGCTCAGTGATCAGTGGTACTCAGCGGCACTGATCACTGATTATACTGAGCAGTTGCTCAGTTGCTCAGTAGTACTCAGCACACTGATCACACTGATTACACTGATCACACTGATTACACTGATCACACTGATTACACTGATCACACTGATTACACTGATCACACTGATCACGGAGGATCTTATTATCTATATAGATCTCGAACTCGACGCCCTTATAGCTCGTGTTCAACTTATCAGTTATCGCTATATACTGCTCTAGTAATCAAGACTAACTTGTTCTTATTCAACCACTAATCGATCACCCGTTGTACCGTGAGTTCACAGATATGCCAACAAGACAAACACCCCTTGGAGATACCAGGACCCCCAGGTAGCCCCATAACAACTCTCTATAGATCATATCTACTAATAGGAGCGCTGCAATCTATAGAACGGCGTATTTTATCTACAGATAGAGCGCCGCTATCTATAGATAAGGCCGTTACCGCCGGTAGATGGTCTATAGAGGGTATCCACGCCTGGCGGTGTCGTCCATAGATAAGTAGCTCCATCTATAGATAGCGAGGATCCACCACTGGGGTGTAATACAATACAAGCAGCTCTCAAACTCATATTTTCGTTTCCAGTGATCAATTCGATGGTCTCCGTCTGAATCACTCCAGTGCTGCCAAACAAAGGTTCGCTGTTCGATGTCTTTGCTATTTGCACAAGCTTCACCGCCATCTCGCACAGATGTAAGACCCTCACATTGGATCTCCACGTTACCGAGTCACCAATCCCATACGTAGTCTTGCTATGTCCGCGATCGCGGACGAAATATAGCTGGTCCTGTATACCCCACGGTCCACTTTGAGATTTTGTGTGTATTGGCGCCTGGATACCGAGTAGGAATCTCTGTATCAGATAGCATCGGAGCCGAGATTAGTTGTCCAGTTTGACTACATGCAGAACCGGCTGTAAGGCGTGGTCGTCCTTGTTGACGGCGGGTGGTTTAATGAGTTTCGTTACTTGCAATCGGCTGCAAAAAGAACAAGTGCGTGATCCCGCCGCATACTCTGACAAGCAATCGTATGATAAGAGCAATGTGACGCAGGAGAAAGCACCGCCAGCTGCCGTTTAGCTCGTAGCCTTCAATGTATCTTGATGAGGTTTATTCCAGTCCTGAAAGCTGTAAAAACTAAGGGAAATCGATGTATGAAAAAAGTACTGCAGAGCCCCAGAGACAATTAGGGAACGAGAGAACACAACACGACTGGCTAATATTGGGTCCTGGCTTCGCCACTCCCTCCAGTACTAAATGGTTCATATCATCATGGAAAGATCCTCCAGCCCTAGCTTCAACGAGCTCCTGGATACACTCATCTTCCAGCACTCGCACCTCTGCCCGCTCCACTAGCAGCACCAGGATCACTAGCAGCACCAGGATGACCAGCAGCCGTACTCTTACTAGCCGTCGCAAGCGGCCTCGTGGCCTTCCCTTCATTCGACCTCTCACTAAGCTGCCAATCCTCACTCATCCCTATCCTCAACTTTGGCGCAGGACCTGGCTCCGGCGCGGAAAGCAACGGTTGTACCTAAAACAAACACCAGCATGTTATCATCCACTGGAGTCCCCGACGCAAGCCCATGAATCTTAAGACTGAACGTTCCGCCGACGCATTTATCATCACAGCTTTTCCGCTGCTTGTTGTTGTCGCAGCCCTTGATAGTCGCGAATTTCTGCACGCAGACGTCGTACGTCGTACGCGGGGTTGGAGGTGGCTCCGTTGCCATTGGAGGCTTGAGTGTAACAGTCGGTCTCTAGCTGGCCGGTCCCGATGCTGGATTGATAGGAGTCATAGTCCGAGGCGGAGATGTTGACGGCAAGGGTTGAGCAGACGATCTCGATAGCGGCGCCGCAACACTCCCAATTGGGTTTGCCGCCTTGGTATCTGGGGTTCCCAACGAAGAGTGCATAGTCGTAAAAGCAGAGGGGCGAGTCGGCGCAGGGACTCTTGTTGGCCGACCTCTCAGGCAAAGATGTAGATCTTTAAGACGATTGGCACAGCCATTGCGAGACTTATAGCTTACTTCACCAGGCTCTACTCTGTGACAGTTCCGCTTCAACATCGAGAAGCACGATATCCACAACACAGCACGCACCGAGCCCGTGGGATGCAAGTATCCCAACTTGGTCATAACGGGGATATCTATACTATGATAGGCGAGTCTGTCTCGTGGTCTTGCATAAGAATATGGTGGATACCCCACAGGAGATTGCGAATTATGTTCCGGGTTCCGAGATGTTTGCATCCTCAGTAGACGCAATAAATGTCAAAGATATCTTCATCATCTCAAGGACCCGTATAAACCTTCCCTCGTTGTCACCCACCCCCCTTTGTGATGGGTCTCACCAGATCCACTTCAAAACGATGAGCGTTTTCCGTCAGTGTGCGACCAACTTTGCTTGGTGTTGTCAAAATCATGACATCCGTCCGCATTCTATACTTGTGTACTCTGCCATGGATTTGAGTCTGTCCCATTGCTAGCATCTTGTCTGTCGTTCTACCTTTCGGTTGGTTTTGCCGTGGGCGTCATCGACAAGTTCCGCTTCCCCGCAAAACCAACGGGAGACGCAGGTCAAACGATAATTGTGGGATCGGGTGGGCTGCATGAGATCCTTTTCGATTCACTGCTAGCATGTCGCCTTACACCCTCGTTCTTCGTAAGACATTGTCTGCTAATGACAAGGTGCAAATGACGAGGTGCTCTTGCGTGCACTCCGGAGTGAAGATCCGACTGTGATGGCAGTTTGGGAGGTGGCTTTATATGACAGGTTGCATGATCATGCTCGAATACAGGATCGCATGGTCCAAACCTCGAGCTCGCCCATGCGTCTTCTCGCCAACGGACACTTCGAAATCCTGAGTCTCCCACACCAAAGTCCACTCGCGGGAAAGGTAATTAGTAAATACTGGTTAGCCGGGAGGAGTCGCTATCTTGCAGCTTGTATTGACCTGGTCGAACGATTATGTTGCCGGTCCTTTCTCGTCAGGCAAGATCTTGACAACTCGTGCCTTCTACACCTACAACCACGTAATCTCGCATGCATTTATGAGAGAAGGTCAGTATGCAGGAGCCGTTCCGAAAGAGTCAGTGTCTCGAAAATGGGACACGTTGGAGTAATTACATCACCCACACCTTGTGCCAACCCAAAAGTCTTCTCATGAGGCAAAGCCTAGGCCCCTCACAGTCTCTTCATATAAAGGACGACCCTGCCAAAACGTCCTCTTTTCCATCCTCTTTCTCAGTCATAAAGCCGGTGGCTTCAATGAACCAATTTTGCCACTGATATCGTCTATCGCAGGTGGACATCATCAGCAATGGCTCTCCCTATCCAGAAGGCGAGGTCTACTTCAAAAGATCCTTGCTCAGGTATCCCGGCTTTGCCACGGACACGGACGACAAAGCCTTCTACAGCAATCTGCTTGTCGAAAGCGTGTGGAACACGTCGTTTGAAAACAACCCCACGTCTAATAAACCTCATATTCAGGCCAAGCATGTAACGGGGTATGGCGACTGGTATGCCACCATGTTCGATGTTTTGGGATCTCAGTCTGCTTGCTTCGGTAACAGTAACGACGGTACCAATATTACACGTGAGGTCATTCTGGAGAAGAACACCAACTTCAACGAGGTCCGTGACAAAGACTATGGCGGTCCTGACAAAGTACACCTTCAGCCCGTTACCATGGGTCAAGAGAGATACATGTCCCTCGATTTGACGGGACCTGTCCGTGCCGTCTACTTCCCAGTTACTGCCAAGTCCAGCGCACTTAACGAAGAGCTGTGTACGTATCTGACGGTTGACTTTCGTCTCCGGAAAGGGGTGAGGATGCGCTCGAGGCAGACTAGTTCAGTGTATGATGTACCATACAGCTACAGCAGGGGTCTCGGGTGGCGCGCCTGTGAGTCCTTATACTTCGATATCGCGGTCGGTAGCATCCTAGGGCCGTCGGTAGCAGAGCAGATAGCTTGGATCTAACGTGCATAAGGACACCATACCAGTATGATGTGTGGATCTTCGGCGTCGTCCAGAACGTTGCCGGGCTCGGGTTGGGCTTCATACCAATGGCGGGACCATTGTGCTCCTTCGCATTCACCATCGGCATGTCTGCTATCACGGATGCTGAGGCCTTCAAGATGGAAAACATATTGAAGTTGTCTCCGGCCACTCTGTTGGCCGTGTGCGAATCGGCTGCCGCCGTGAAGGGCAACATCCCCGAAAGGTTTTCCTTCTCCAAGTTTGTCAAGTAATCGCCAATCTGTGTTGCAATATGTAAGGTAAGGTAGTCGAGGCGCTTCTGTTCCTGACTGCTGAGTCAGCGCCATGGCCGCGTCCATTTCCGGCCATTCCGGATGAACACGAATACGTCGCCAAGGCATCGGTGCAAAATTTGTCCGCAGTCGCTTACAAATCTGCAGGCACGTTTAAGCTTACGGTGGCAAGATGGATTGTCGCGACGTCAATTCCACCTCCATTGCCCTCCCACTGTGGTGTTCTTTGTATATATGAGAGATATACTAAGACTGGGCTGTTGGGTCAAAAATGCCGCCCGACGATGCCATAACAGAAGCAGGGAATGGCGTCCAAGAGACCCAATTCACAGCCATACCAGATGATGCCGAACCAGCCCATGCCGGATCCATATCTGGTGACACTCATGTTTCCGACCTAACAGCAAACGGACACACTCGCGGCCATTCGAATTACGGTACCACAAATGGGACACCAAATGGGACCTCGACGGGCATTGACATCGTCAAAGATGCCCAAATCCGGACTGCTTCTCCTCGGGCACTCTCTCCCGATCTACTTCGAGGCTTGTTAATGGTATTACAAGCCATAGACCATTGCTCCGTCAGCCAAGGAGCATGGCGACACGGTGTCGCTCTCGAATCCGAACAAGACGGAACCATCGTCAACAGATGGAATGACCCCGTACCATGGACGGCGCGCATGTTGACTCATCTCTGCGCTCCGGGATTCATGTTCTTGCTCGGTATGGGCATCGTCTATTTCGGGCGGTCCCGCAGCAAGCTTGGATGGTCTTCCTGGCAGATGGTCAAACATTTTGCTATTCGAGCTTTCGTCTTGGCAGCCGTCAATGAGGTTCTGTTTACGCTTCCTTTTGGTCGTGGTCGGATCCTGATTCTCAATATCGTACTGCTCGCTTTGGCGGTTAATTACCTTCTTGCTGGACTGCTTTGGCTTGCGGTCCATGCATCCGAGTCAGCCTTGTCGACGCTGCTAGAATCTTGCTATAGTTCTTCTACTGACGAGGAGGTCGACCGGCCGCTTCTCCGAGACGAGACAGGGTACTCGTCCGCCAAGACGGTTTCTGGGTGGGCAATGCGTTGTTCATGGCACATACACAACGGCATTCTCCTCGCCCTGGCTGTCATCACCATGGCCTGGAACCAATGGCTATCGCCTCACCACGGCCATTGTCCCCTCAACGCCTCTCCTGGCTATAGTGGCCCTACTCAGCCCAACAGTACAAGCCTAGGTCCTTGGTTCGATTTCTGGTTTTTAAACGTCCAGTATCGACTGGTTATATCTCCTTTCCCCCCTTTGGCTTGGCTGTCGCCCGCCATCCTTGGTCTTCTGTACGGTCGCATCATCCTGGCACGGACGTGGAAAGCTTACACAATCAACGCCAGCAACGCCCTCTTCGGAGTCTTTCTTATGCTACTCTTCGTCCTAACCCGCCTCCTCCACTTTGGGAATCTCTCCGAGGACTGTCTTCGCATGCCCGAGCAACTCGCTTTACCGGGACGAAACCAATATCTCGTATCCTTCCGCTCATTCTTCTACATCATCAAATACCCGCCGAGCTTCTCATACATGGCCTTCACCATGTCTATCAACTTCTTCCTTTTAGCTTCCTTCGGCACTCTACCCGAAAAGGTTGCTCGGCGCATCCCGACACTACTTACATTTGGGCAATCCGCGCTCTTCTTCTATATCCTGCATTTGATGTTGTATTTCAGCATGAGCATTCTGGTAAAGAGCTGGTTTGGGCATGAACTCGATCATATCGATCCGATGACTGGGAAGCCGGCGATAGGCACTGAGGGCAAGCCGGCTGTGATGTGGATTACGTGGTTGATTGGATTGACGATTCTGTGGCCACTGTGTAGATGGTATGGGAGGTTCAAGAGTACCAAGGGGGTGAACTCGGTATGGCGATTTTTCTAGGCTTGATGTCTACGAGATTATAGAAAGAAGTATACATATTGCAGATATGTAAAAACCCTTTAGCCCACATGATCAACACTCGACATTAAGACTTTACCAGTCTTCAAAGATAGTTGCAGGCATCGCTTTCTGAGGCCAATAGCAGCTGAGACCCATAGACATCTATATATTACCAAGCCCCAGTATAGCGCAATAAGTACTCCGCACAAGTGACTCTTCCTATCAAAGAGCCGTTGGAGAATAACATCGTCACCATCCCACGTACTGGTGAGTTCTTTAATCTGGCTGACAGTCGAGGTATCCAACGCCCACCCGTCGGTCGAAGGGACAAACATTAGCCACTCGAAAACCCTTCTCTACGCTTTCGTCGTCTACCAACCTTGTATCCTCTCTCTATAGCATTGGTTCCCCACTACCAAAGCCTTATGACCAACGTTGCCCCCAATTGGGCTCCTGTGCCTTGAATCTCCGTCTCTGTCTCACCTGACCAAAGACGGCGCCGAGCGTTTAATCCAAGTCCATCCGCTCTGAAATGGGACCTGCTGGCGCTGGTGCTCAGAATCCCATCGTGGTCACACTGAAAAGCAACACCTACCACGAATCGACGATGACCGAATTGAACTTATCTTGCTGAACCCTTTGGCTCGGAATATTAATGACCGACAAAGTCGGTCCCAGTATTCGAACCTTTTGGGTAAAAAACAGCGGTGTCAATCTTTTGCTTCGGCTCAATGCCGGTGTCAACCCTATGGACTGGAGCAGTAGAGTACCGGGCCGTTATCTAGATACGGAAAGGCTTTAGCGCTGTATTAGTTGGAGAATTCTTGGGAGACGCCAGTGGATGTACGTTGAAAGGGTCTGACGATAGGGGATGTGGCTTCCCTGAGAGGCATGCCGGGCACGTATGGCTATCATAGCAATTAGTAGAACGCAAGCAGACGTTAACAACCGTAGGAAGCCATGCAAAGTATCTTCTTGAATATCGTAAGCTCTGAGCTATCGATCTGAGAGTTCTTGAGGCGGGTAAGACTATCTAGTAGGAATGAATACATGCAAAGCAACATCTCGCATACTGTACACTCTAAGTTATTAGCCAGAGAGTATTGTATAGCAGTGAGCCGGTCTAGTCGTGACACTAATCATTGGTGTGTCAAAATCGATCATTCCTATTCCGCTTCAAGCCTCTTTGCACAACGTCAATGCTCACAAAGCTGCCAGCAATTAGCTGGCGACGTTTCGCTGTGGTGTATGGGAAGCAACACTCACATTATACGTCTTCTCTTTCAACACGTCTTCGTTGTGCAACGCGAAGTCTTTCCTCTCGTCCATCAAGTCAAGTCGCTGCTCTCGTGCTTCTTGTAAGGTAATTGGGAACCCCTTTCCGTTAAGCACCATCTCCGTCAGCTCGGGAGGCAGTCTCTCGAATACCCCCGCGGTTGCCACATTCTCCCTCCACCAAGTGTGTTGTTGTGGCGGTACATTTTCTGTACTGATGATTTTAAGATGCGGATCGACGAGAAACAAAGCCAGTAGTTTTCTGTAGCCGGGTTTCGAAGGGTCGGCGAGTTGGAATGGAGAGACGCGGTGTTGCATGACGTTCGGGAAGCAGAGAAGCCGGGATTCCCGCGTGAGAACTTTGCCTAGATCCTGGATAGTAGGTTCTCCGTTTATGAAGCCATAGATGTGTTCGACTGCTTTCCACTGATCTTGTGGGTAGTCGAGTCTAAATCCGCCATCGTGAGTTTGTTGTCGGAACGAGAGGTAGGATTCTGTGATGTTACGGCTAGAGTAGTAGTACAGTGAGCTTGCGCAGCTGTACTCGAGTCTATTAGCGAGGAAGATAGCGGGACGAGAGCTGTTGCATTAGTAGTCGGAGGTATTTATGATGTATACTCGACCAATGGATGTAGAAATGAGAAATCACTTACATTGACTCATTTGCTTGACCTTCAACATGCCACGATCCGCCAGGGTATCCGGGATTTTCAGGGGTCAAATGGATGTTCGCAAGTTTGACGATTATCTGCAACCGGCCATGATCTTTACGCAAGTCGACACATGGTTCTGTGTTGGGCGCCTGAGGTGGATTCGGCTCGAATCTATCCCTATAATCTCGGATGCGCTCCGCTGGTGTTTTGAAGTTGCCAGGTTCGGGCTGAATGACATCGCGCATGTCCTTATAATCACCCGCATCAAGGCGCGCGTCGTACTCATCATCACCCTCGTCCTCTTCTTGATCTGGAAACTGAAATATCTCGTCTCTCTCTGAGTAGCCCTGAAAGCTATTACTCCAGTCCGAGACTCTTGGTTGCATGGGCGGAGCGATGACACGAGATAAGACTCGATCCCACAGCGGTATGGCTTTGGACACGATCTGCGAGATGATAGAGTAGAGATCTGAATGATATCTTGGATGCAGATTGTTGATGTAACTCTTTACAGTGACATCTTCTGTGCTCGGCGATACTTCGAATTCCGCCGGCAGCCATTGGTAATCTTCGGACCATTCACCTCCCAGTTCAGCACTTCCTGCGGGAACCTGTAATATGGACCCTTTACCGATCCACGAGGTACAGTCGTCCACGTTGCAGGTCTCGCTTTCAAGTATCCGGCTTTGACCGTAGACCAGTGGGTAGATCGATGGATGGACGAGGTCTAGTACTTGACCATTGGATCCGGGATGCCAGTCCTTTTCAACCTGTGCATTGCGGTAATGTCAGTAGCTATCGCATGTTCGCGATCATTGATATGGGCAAAGAGGACGTTTGAATGACGGGATGTGTGTATAGGTGCTTAAGATCATGAGTCCGATACAAATGTTTTCTGCATTCCCGCCGTCTTGGGTTGTTTCCGGACTTTTGCGAAAGTCATTCGCGCGCATGAAAATTGGAACGAGAAATTGAAGGGGAAAAAAAACCTACCTCTGGAATGTCCTCAAGCGGCCGAACGGCTTTCTCCAGTGCCTTTCTGAGTCCCTCGCTGACGCACGTGTCGGATTTCCAAACGCCATCTAGCGCTTCAATACAGTTGAATTGCGTGAAGACTTCCGCTTTGTACTTGACCTCAGCAATGACCCAATCGAACATCCTCGGGGAAACGTCCATTGTTGCATTGCGAGCGGACCATTGAGTGCCATTAAGTTCCGAACCTGACGTATTGGATGTACCAGCACCGGTGTCTATGCGCGTCAGTTTGGCAGCCAGCACAGTCGGCGGGGTGGATCTGGGTGTACCCTCGGGCGGATTTGAGTCCAGGATCTCAGCTCTCCACTTAGCTACAATGGGTTCATCGAACACTTTGCGTTGCCAGTCAGGCTTGTCAGTGATGGTATTGACAAGCTCCATGATCACGTAGTCACGCATTGGCAAGACTTCAGCCCTTGGAATATTTCAGCAGGTGTTCAATGATTGTGGTGAGGATCCTATTATACTCATAACCCTCATCGATCAATGCGATAGGGAACTTCTCTGTCTTCTTAATCGAATACTTGAGATGATCACGGGCATTGAGAGGCTTGCCAAAGCCTGGTAGCTTGATGGGCTCGACTGGCGCAGCCATTGATGGTCCAGGTTGTCGTGGGTAGCGATGCCAAGCACGAAAGATGTCCCGAGTTGTATTTTAGACCTGCTGCTCATGCGCGAAAGAACTTCAAATACCGATGAGTATCGTGTGTAGCCGTTGAATGACTGACTTGTGAGTTGGAGCAAAGACTTCTGGTCTCAGGGCTGAAGCCCCAGGTTTGGTGGCGGATCTTTGTAGCGGCGCGTGATCGCACAACGAATATGATTGGTCCACTTGCCGCAGCCGCTTCACTCGGCTCATCTCGCTCTGTCCGCCTTCCTGGACATCGTTGCGCACTATCTCTTTATCTTTATAGCGAAAGAGCAGCTACAATACTATAATATTCACTATTCGATTTTCTGACTCGGTTACGTGTGACGATTTCTATACTGGATGGCTAAGCAAATGAGCTATACTGTAACAGTCCTGACAATTTTTAACTATCTACGCCCCCAAGATACCACGACGTCATCGCATCAAATCTCCAGTGCGGCCATGACTTGGTCAATCATTTCATTGCCTGGTTGTATATTTTTGATGGTCAATTGCGCCTGCTTCTGAAGATTGCAAAGTGTCGCTCTTGTATACTCGAAGCTGTGCGTTACCGTTTGCATATACAGCACCGCGTGAGCCTTCATATCACGATCCTCGGTGTGCATCTTCAGAATTTGGAAGAGCTCGTTGTTGCACGAAGGGCTTTCATTCAGTGCATACACCACCGGGAATGAGAATTTGCCTTCTGTCAAGTCCTCACAATAGCCTTTCTCCGCTGTCATCTAATGATGAATGAGCGCTGATATATGCGGGTTATTGGTAAGAGAGGTGTAAGTCTTATATGAGTCGATGAAAGGTTTTTATAATCATCACAAATCTGGAAGATTGGCCCAATGATATCCGCCAAACATACCATGTCCTGGGTATAAGTCGTGGAGCTGGCGCATTGCAAGATTTTGACTGCTAACCGGAACAAGCCACCAGTCTTGTTGGAAATCATCTGGTAGTACTCCTTCTCGGATAGTAGGGTCAAGGTGTCTCGCCAGAAAAGTTCTATTCCTTGCCCGTGGTGCAGATTGACAAGCTCCTCGTTGAAGATTTAGAACGCCTGTATTAAGTTACCCAAAGCGAGCAATTCATTCTGAGCCAAAAAATACACATAGTTGGCCGAGTTAATAGTTTAGGCAACACCGAAGACAACATAGGCGGAAGGGAAGCCTCGTCGAAGTTTCGATCCATCCTGGATATCATCGATTCTATACTCGTTAGTCTGTCTGCACAGGACACGTGTATAGGGCGGAAGGAGGACGAAGCCAGATTACTGACAAGAGAGATGTATTGTGAAGCATTCCAATCACCCTATCGACTATATTAAAAGAAGCCTTATCCACCTGCAGCCAGACGTTAAACGCAGCAAGGACCTGCCTGCGAAAATTCTTTCCGGGTCTCTCCATCAAATAATTGAAAGGAGCCATATCAATCTGGCCGGCCAACCCATCAGCGGAAATAATAGCATGTACAGGCTGAAAAGAGTAGAGATTCCTACAGTCTGCTCTCTGGAAGGTGCAGCAGAGCATGCCGCCGCGCTTCCCCTCTTCATTGGTCCGTTGACATTGGCTCCGTTGCATGACAACCACAGCGTATCACCAAGTGAAGACAGTGTGGTGCTGGTAATGGTTTCATTGCTTGATCCCATTTCTTCTTTCTCTGCTAGAGTCGTCCGATGGTCCCGTGGAGATGATGGAGAAGCGGTTATCAAGGTGGAAAGAACACGAAGATATTGAGAAAGCTTACGTCTATTCCATGATAGAGAAAGGGGGGAGGACAAAGCTAGAACATGCGCCAGACCCCCCACCTCACAAAATCCCTTCGTGGACGATGATGCGTGTTAACTTAGCACTACTCTTAGCTTATCACCAAAATCAGGCTAAGTCGACATGGTCGCCTACGAAGGGAGGGCAAGATCTAGGCTCCAGTCCGGAAACGCGCAATGCATATGATTGTACGTTATTCCACCTATTTAGCGTTGTACTAAGGGAGGTGGGCCTTCGTCATCTGGGATGAATATCAGCAAGCAGTGTGACCATTATGCGTGATTTCCGCGGAGGGAGACTGGATTCTGATTTCACTACCTCATGAGATCTCAAGAGCCCTTCTCAGTCTTCATCGAAATTTCATCGTAGCCGTTACCGACTATGGAGGCAACAGTCCTTAGCAGGTTCGCCGCGATTGCTTTCTGCACTAAAGCTATGTCTACTATTGTCAATAACATCTTCAGCTCAAAGGCTTACCAGCCTTTCCTCGAAGCTGAACCTCAGGATGATCAATCCAGCGGGACAGCTGATGTTGGAAAGGCAACGGTATGGCTGCCAGTGGCGAGAAAGATGCACAGACTATGTCTCCTCCTCAAGACAATCATTACCAACCAACGAACAACGCAGGCTCGACCCGCTTTGCTGCAAAATGCCACCCGGATGCTGATGCAGTCTGCGCGGAACTTGATGCTTTCTTCGCCCAGAAGTGGCCATGGGCAAACGTTAGGGCTCGCGAGGAGTTCCACAAGACTGATTGCAACCGCTGGGCCTGTTGGGCGCTTCCATTGGCTGGGAGTGACCGGATTCTCGATACAGTGAAAGTCAACACGCTCCTTTTCCTACTTGATGGTTGGTGTCTCCCGCCGCCTCGTCCTCGCGACACCAAAGAGACTCTCTCATACCATCTCTTTGCCCAGGGCAAAGTTCAGCCGGACCGCACGGATCCATACGAATGGATAACCTAAGATGTCTGGGCTAGTATGCGAGCGGTCGACGAAGCCCTTACCGAAGCGGTTCTACAAGGAGCCTTGCTCTGCGTCCGGGCACAAGTCGACGATGCGCGAAATCGATGTACAGGAATGCTTTATTACTTCAGAGATACAAGGAGGGCGGCGTTGGGTGCGTATCGACCTTGGTTTGAAGTTCAGAGGTAGACCGCGACTATGACTGATCCTATGCTTGATAGATTTGTTGCAGCCGCAATGGCTTATGCGATGGACATTCGTCTTTTAGCCTCGGAGCTCGCTTCAATCAGCAAGATCGAGGATTCGTACTCCAAGCTTGGTATTATCGTCAATGAGATTGAGAGTTACGAGAAAGAAATTCGCTCTTTCGAACACAGTCAAGCCGAGGGCGGAAAGATACCAAACATGGCTCAAATGCAAGCTGACGAAACCGGCTGCTCTGTGGCTGCCGCCAAAAGGTTTCTTTGCGTACTCTGTAGGGAGTGGAAATCGGTGCATCTGGAATTGGTGGCGGAGCGCGAAGCCAATCTAGAGGACTGTAGCGATACTCTCAGGGTATATCCGAAGTGCCTTGAGTACATCCTGGGAGGGAACGAAGTGTGGAGTCGTTATACCCAGAGGTACGATCAAACTAGCTAAGCATTGAGGGCATTAGCCACTGCTAGAAAGTCGCAGCTCGTTCCATCCACATAGAAGCTGTGTGCGACAACAGCCCCCATTGTTCGGTCCACAGGAATAGCCTGGACGGACTCTTGTGTGAAGCTATGTCACCCAGTTCGGTCATATTCCCTCGCTGCGTTGGTTGAAAGGTACTCACTCTGACAGCGCGCAAGTATTTGGTTGCCCACGAACACCTCACGCTCCGGCAAGAACATCTTCAGCTAAAGCAGGATGGATCGCATGTGTCATCGAACATCATCGCATTCACCGTTATGTGGGCTATCCAATGACTGCTTGGATCCTCTACGAGTGCTAGCCTCTCCAGCAGGGCTCCCAATATTAATAGCCCCGCACCCCTAGCCCGCACTCTAGCACGCCCGTAGCACGCCCGTAGCACGCCCGTAGCACGCCCAGCACCCGCCCTGACCAATCAGAAGGCTCGCCCCGCACCCGCCCTACCCCAGAAAGGGCGAGCCCTATGACCGCCCGGCCAATAGAACCATACGGGTTGAGGTACATCAAATTGGGTAGGTTCTATACCAAAAAATATGTCTGCGGCATGATACTAAGACCCCTATATACTGTAGCCCCGCACCAGCACCGCCTTTGCCCTATCGGGTGCTAGCACAGCACTCGCCCAATCAGAGTGCCCCGCCGCATGGCACCCGCCTTAGTGCCTGGGCGGGGCGTGCTGGGCGGCTGGGACCAACTTGGCAGACACCGCCTGCTCGACTGCACTGAATCCTGCTTTGTGTTCCAGAACCAGTGACCTTGCAGAATGCACTTTCGTTCAAGGCAATCCAGATCTCGGCCTACTGCGACATCCGGACAATCGAGTTTCAACCCCTCCACATCTTACAAGCGGCCCAATCCGTTGTTCGTGATCTACTAAAGTGGAGCTATGGCTCTTCTTGCAGTGCATATGCAAACATCCCCGGTCATGATGCACACTGAAGTCACACAGGTGCGAAAGGCAGCTGTCAAGACTAATGCGCTGCATGATCAGTTTTGGGAACTGGCTTGTACTGCTGGTGACGTGGCGTCCAGTCTCTCAAGTTGTAGTATTAGACTGCAATTCAGGACATTGGTCTGAGGAGAAAGGGAGAAGACACTCAACATGCAATCTTTCATGATCTTAGGACTGCTGGGATCTTACTTGATTCTCTATCGAATAATTCTGATAGTGTACCGTCTGGCTTTCCATCCTCTTTCCGGTTTTCCGGGTCCAAAGTTGGCTGCAGCCACCAAATTGTACGAAGCGTACTACGATGTGCTCAAGGGTGGTAAATACATATTCAAGATCAACGAACTCCACAAAACCTACGGTAGGCACTTCGCTGGTCCATCTGGCGCAACACTCCATTTGTTGTAAGTCAACCTGACATTTGCGGCTAAAAAATAATTCCTGCTCCAGGGCCAATCGTGCGTATCAGTCCTCATGAGCTCCATATCAACGACCCAAGCTTTCATACAACGTTATACAGCCATACCGGCCGCTGGAACAAGTATG
The DNA here is from genome assembly GCA_011316305.1 of Rusavskia elegans. Taxonomy (NCBI): domain Eukaryota; kingdom Fungi; phylum Ascomycota; class Lecanoromycetes; order Teloschistales; family Teloschistaceae; genus Rusavskia; species Rusavskia elegans. The sequence goes on along the minus strand of SAUG01000090.1, from coordinate 62,284 downwards.
ACTTTTCCTATAGAGCGTTCCAACTATCGCGCTCGGGTTTCGGCTCTATCGACCACTACGACCATAAGAGGCGGCGTGCTCCGCTCGAGCCCCTTTTCTCAAAGCAGAGAGTTGCCGAGCGAGAGCCCTTCCTGCGCGAGCAAGTTGGACTTCTCGTCAGCCGTATTGAGCGAAAGATTGCCTCTGCCTCTGGAAACGTACTCGAAATCGGCATCGCCTACGCCGCTATGGGGTTAGATATAGCCAGCGGCTACGCTTTAGGAAAGAGCATGGGGAATCTCGACCTGATTGACTATAACAAGGAGTTATTTAAGTTCTTTACCGACTTCGGTCCTCTATGGATTATTGGGAAACATATCCCTTTGCTGCCATGGCTATTCCGCAGAGTGCCAACCTGGGTGCTACCATACCTAGGTGCCAGGTTGACCGCTTACAAGAATCTCTCCGAGCGGAACCTCACCATCCTGCGGCGCGTCATGGCCGGAAGAAGCGAGGATGGGGCTGCCACAAACGACCCGAGTAGAAAAGAACACAGCACCATCTTCCACGAGCTGCTGCAGGCGGCAGGCGACCGCTCCCCCACACCGGACGGGGAACAGGACCTCGTCGAACAAGGCGACGGCGTCATCGCTGGGGGCACCGAGGTGGCACGCGTGCTGCGGGTCCTCACCTACCATCTCTGCGCCAACCCCGCGATCCTCACACGGCTTCGAGAAGAGCTCGACAAGACCACTCCAAAATCGCTTCAAGAGCTAGAAAAACTTGACTTCTTAACCGCCGTCCTGACAGAGGGCATTCGTCTCTCCTACGGCGCCGTGACCCGCCTGCAAAGGATCGCACCGGACCGTGCGATCCGCTATGCCAACTGGCTCATCCCACCCGGTACGCCCGTCGGCATGTCCAACGGTCTGCTCTTCCACGACGAGACTCTGTTCCCCGACTCGCATTCCTTTGTGCCGGACCGCTGGCTCAACCTCTCTCCCCCAGAAAGACAAAGAATGGATGATGTTTTTGCACCTTTTGGGAGAGGACCGAGGATGTGCTTGGGTGTTCAGTGAGTCTTCCTTCTTTTCTTCCTTCTCGGACTGTTGTACTTGTACTTGAGGGCGATAGTGAAGCTGCGCTGACATGTGGGGACGCATTCATAGCCTTTCCTGGGCGGAGTTGTATTTGACGGTGTCGATATTGTTCTCCAGCTTCGACTTCGAGCTGTATGAGACAACGATTGAGGATGTGCAGTTCGGCAGCGACGCATACGTTGCGCAGACCAAGAGCCCTAACAACGTACGGGTTACTGTGAAGCACCGAGAAGGGCTTTGCTGGCGATAAGGGGGAGACTCGCCTTGTGCAGGATATAGTGTTGTACGACGATGAGTCCGGAGAAACCAGAGTTTCGTATTTCGTGACATTATTGGACGAGTCATGGTAGCAGGTACTCAGAACCATAATACCTCCACTGCCCGAGTTGCGCGCGCAGCACTGAAGTATAGTCTTCGCCGGCGCTACGCGTGACCCATGCCTGCTAATTTGCCCTACTAACAATAGAAGCTGGAAGATCAGGCTAATTCCTGAGAGATTAATGCTATCAGTAGACACAAATACGTCCAGGAACTTAGTGCTTGTGCATCTCGCTCAGCTTTTATCAGAGCGGCCTCGAATTTATGACTGACCCCTCGAAAATCGATACAATTGCATCTTCAGAATAGCCTGAAGAACGTTCCAACGAAATCTACATATATTGTAGTAGACATCACCGCTGGTCCGAAGATAGGCTCGGCGGCGGTCGGGGTATCTTGATTGACAATCGGGTCATTGCAAGTCGTCTTGCGAACTAGCTTGATCATCTTGAACACGATCAAGAAAGTCGCAAAGCTAATCAGGACCCAGCTAAAGGCGACAAATCGGCCAGGAGCTTGATAATCAAGACGCCGAGCATAAGTGATCTTTTGACGCGGCACTTGGAGGTATCTGGATCCAAAGGTTTGTTAAAACAAGAGTGGACTACGCGATAGATTTACCAGAAATAATAAGAACAGAAATCATCGGCTCACATTACCAGAGTTGCTAGGGCTATTCCAACGTAACGCTAAGAATCTGGCTGTATCGACCTTATAAGTTTAACCCTTTGGTTCCCGGTTCCCACCAAAGTACTCATACCTTCGCAGCGTTTATTGTCAGCAGTCTTCCTCTGCTGTGCCATTTCAGCAAAGGCGATCGAAGAGAAGGTATTTGGTTCACCTCAGCCTAGGAAGCTTCGGTGAAGATGGCGTGCCACTCCAGGGTCCAGGATAGCTCCCCAATCAGAAAGAAGGAACGTCGTCTGAGCCATAGGTACTCTTCGAGGCTGTTTTCTGATGATCTCCGGTTTCCATAAAGATCGACGAGACCCCTGTGGAAAACAAGAAAGAGAAGGAAGCTGCAAGCCACTGCAATGCCTGAAGACCTGCTCCTCCCTCAATAACGAGCGATTGCGTGACGACAGCGACGGAGGATGCCGTAGTTCTTTGGACAATCTTTGCCAGCTGCGTGGTAGAAAAAGCAGCACCGAATGCTAGTGCGGTTGATGTCCACACGAAGCAAAGCATAAGACGCTTGAGGACAGTGATCTTTCGTGCAGAATTGGACTTGCGTTGCACATTCTTCTTTTCCAACTGCAGTAGCAAGATTGACAGGAGACCGAAGAGGAATGATATTCCAGCTGCCAGAAGAACGAGAGGAATGGTCTTAGTTTGATTGTCGAGGGCGATGTTAAGAAGGGTTCTGACTCTTGGAGAAGATAGTGTGCTTGATCGAGCTGTCGACAAATTTATAATCAGCAACCGCTCAGGCTCACACGCAATTACAAAGCGAAGGCTGCAACTTGAAAACCCATAGAGATGGGTGGCAGCAGGCTGACAGCTAAGACATACCTGCATTCACATTCAGTGAGATCCGTTTAATCACCTGGTCGGGGTTGAAACCTAACGAGGGAACACAGGCAAGATCGGGGATTATTCCCGCACAAAGCCCTGTCGAACACAATACGTCAATATACAGCGTGGCAATATTTGAAATAGGCTGACGAACCAAAATATCCTATCCGTAGCTCGAAAGCTGATCCCTTAGAAGCTTGAGTGGCCTTCATTTGGGGGTCTCGGTAGGTAAGATTGAATATGTTTGGTATCCCAGCGGAGTTGGAGACGCAGCCAACAGCTGCCAAGACTGTTGAAGAGATTGCCTGGTCAGCGTTCTCCGGAGCAACGTTGATAGGGAAGCTGATTATGAACCAGATCATTGTCGTATTCAAGGCGCTAGACGCAGCTGAAGCGGGTCTGGGCGGAGTTCTTTCGGTCACCAGTAACAATTAAAGGACTGTCTTTACTGACCGTAGAATATCAACACAGGTATGATCAGCATGTAGACGGCTATCCGAAGGTTGATAGTGGCTAAGAAAAGTCAATTTTGGCAGCTGGGGAAGTCAGCAGAAAACGTACGAGAATCACTTCGATAGAGGAGACCCATCATATAACCAGGGCAAGAAGCGACTTTGGCGAGGTCAAGAGTTTCGGAGGTAGTGGCGAGCTTCGAAGTCTGAATTCAAATTTCTGCTTTTCTGGAGGAGCCAGATTGTGGATGACCAGCACCGCCGGAATACCGTTTTTGAGTCGAAAAATAGATGTAAAAGCCGCGGACAAACGCTGTAAAGACGTAAAGACTGATGAGGAAGCAAGCAGAGGACGAAACGCTGGATGGTGGTGCAGACAATATGACAAGTTGATAATGCTCTTTTCACTGCCTTAACAGACACGAAATACATTTGCCTTGATATAGTGCTCTCCAGTCTCGGCCGGTCCCACATTGAAACTTCAACACGAATAGATAGCAATCCAGTACTTTGTCGAACAGTATCAACAGTGAAACGAGACATGTTTGACAAACCTGAAACATACACAGTGGCCCTTGAGGACAGCCAGCGCTCATCGGTCATGGAAACAACTCTACACTGAGGGTTTGTCCAATCCCCCGGCGAGACGCTGCGAAGGATCTACCCCACGGGTCTATTCTCGGGGAGCTCGTATCCCAGCGACTCTAGTGTGTGTATCAGATCGACACTGCAGCCGCTGAGCCCGCTTACTCAAGTCATTGGACGGCCTGGTAAATAGTTCCATCCGAAAGGTATACCAAAGACGCCGCTAACCTCGCCAAGATCGGTGCTTGAACAATGGAGGGCGGTTGCAGTCCTTGAGATGATTGGTAAGGGACACGCTAGGCTCGGAGGACGAGTGGCTATTACCAAGGTGGACATCCCGACGAGCGCCTCGAGCGTAGCTCGATGTCCCTTTCCTGTCTCAGGTTGCATGAGGCATTGATCCGAAAGGAGACGATACATAACGAATCGGCTGATACTTCGTTTGGCCGTCTCCATAGTTCCAGCGGCAAAGATCAAGAGAAAGTTGTTCTGATCCACTCCAACGATGCCGGTATAGCCGGACACAATACTAAATAGGCTGTTGGCAGAACGAACAATGAGAACGTTTGTGGAACCGCTCAGATTGGGCTAGAGGGGACTAGTTGTGTAGCATCGTCTTAGCGCCGCATAAGTTCCGCCATAGCCGCTGGGATATATCGGTTGATTGGTCTTTTGATGACTGGCGGGACTCGCTTGTGCAGGGGCGCGGCTACCAATCAAGAGCGCCACCGAATCTGAACGACCTGGCACTTCACGCCCCTCGAAACGAGGTCTTGGACATTCACCTCGACTTTTTCACAAAATGACCATGGACAGCGTTCTCAGTTACGAATTTGATCTCCAAACATAACCAAACCATGGGTGGATGTCGCAGACCTTTGATCCTTGCAGATTCCCTCGACCGCCATGTGGTCACTTTCCCTGACGACAATCGATGGCAGCTGACCAAAAAGCTATCGGAGAAGCCTTGGGAAGGTTCGAGCGAGTTCGAACGAGATGAAGAAGAAGATTGGCAGCCACACGAGGCTCATGCCGTCTACGAATGTGTGCAAATCCGAGGACCTCAGGTTGGCAACATGGCTATCGTCAAAATTCGCATTGAGTACATAAGTATTAGAGCACTGTAGTTCTCGGACTTCAGCTGACGGGTCTCGCCAAGGATGCCTCATCGTCTGCCTCCAAGCAACGATCCACGACAGCGGGCGAAAGATGCCTCCGGAATGCGGCTCAATAGTGCGACCAAGAACGAGATAGAGATTCTCCAGAGGCTTACTGCTGCTCGCTGCTCTGTAACACCAAGCCTCCTCGCAGTCAAGATCGATGTGCAAGATGTCTCGCTGCTGAATTCCAAGGGCAAGCCCGGATTCGAAGAACAATGGGGTGAAAATAAGCAATGGTGGATGCCTGGAGGGTACATCGTATACATTCTCATGACCAAACTGGACGCTGAGCCGCTGGATATCATTTTGTTTTGGGACGAGCGAGTATTCAATAAGCAGCAGCGGGATGAAGTTCGAAGTGCTTTCCAAGCATCGTATCTGTATGTCGACCCCCATCATTACATTCGTCATACTCACAGGGTGGCAGGGAACTAAAAGGGCTTGGCGTGATGCATGGCGATGCCAGATTAGAGAACTTGATGTGGAATAAGACAAATCATAAGTGGTGAGCATTCCCTAGATATCGGCAGCAGGAAAGCTTTCAGAAGCAAACTCATTCACCTGTTGACAGTTACATCATCGACATGGAAAGCGCATCGTACGATTCTGAACGATCCGCGAATCCAGTATGGTCACGGTACCAGTACTTCAGGTGGAACTTGGCTCGTGACTGGGCGGAACCAAAGTGGTGATTAAGACTTTCGGACGAAATATCTAGAAAGATTTTCCTACTTCTTGGTTTGCTACACTGCGTTTTGCTTCAGCCTTATCATACTCGGTATATCATGTCATGTCATGTTACAAGCCAACTGCGACGGGTGGCATATGACAACGGGTAGCTCCACACAAGGCATCGTGCTAACGGGTGCTCAAACTTCGATGTGTAGCTGCTAGTCAAGCTCAAAGTGGCACTTTAATCAAAAGATGAAGTATGGAATACCCTTGCCTGGTGAGCCGGGGGCGTACGCTAGCTGACAAAGCATTGTCTAGAATCTCTTCGTTCCTTCCGGATGCCATAAAATATATCGCCCAAAGTCATTACATTGACCGCATCATCATGCGAGCGATCTTCTCCAATGATTAGACATCGCGTGATGTAACTTGCTTTCATGAAACATAATCACATCCTTAAGGTAAATTCTGTCTTAATCGAGTACCGCGTACACTAAACTGATCTACGTCGATTCCGGGAAAGCTTATACCAAGTTCACTGGCAGTATCCAAAAAAAGCCTGCCCTCCGGCGGCTACAACAACAGCGCATGCTCCTCTCTCCTGAATTCAAACAGAACAGGTTTTATATGCGGAATCCGGCAATCCGGCAAAGCGCGCGCTACACTTGGAATCGGTTTCATCATGAAACTCTACATTCCAAGCTCTCTCCGGCTTCTTCTCCACCTAGCCGATCGAGGGAACGTACTTTGAACTTACACGCTCCTCTGTTCGCTCAGATATATAAGCAACATGTCCCTACCTATGTTTCCAGCCAGCAAGCCCCCAGCAACCCTTGCATACAAAGCACTTTCCAGAAATCAACATGGCAGCACCTCCACGAACTCTTACCGCGGAAGACCTCACTAAACGTCGTATACCTTCGCTCTTGCAAAATCCTCAGAGGACAAACAGCAGAAGCACCTCGCCTCAGACGTTCATCGGCCTTATGGCTAAGTGGGACAGCTTTGAAAGGGAAGTGCGCGAGAACTTTCATAGTCAACCATGGGCAGGATCACAAAGTGTTCTCACCTGGGAGCATGATCTTATCAACAGGTAAGCCCTAGGCTCAATGGTGCATTCCAAAATTTCCTTTGCCCTAGCGCGCTCATCAAAATATGTATAAATCGCGATTCGACATAAGAAGGTCCATGGCTTGGCTGAGACATTCGAAGAGTCTGCGTCTTCGATTACATGTGCTCTGAAACTCTACATTCTTGATCGCATCATGCTGACCGTGATTCTTCCATCAGGGAGCGCGTCAAATGTGCCAGCGAAGTCGGTGTCACTGGTCGCTTCCTGCAACAAGTAGGACAAGTCATGACTTGTGTTGGCTCGGAGCTACAAATGCATTTGTATTTTGGAGACTGGCAGGGAGATCGAGATTCTGGAGTCCCAGACGTTACAATTTGGGACCAGAACAGTGTCTCCAAGGTTGCAGGTGAAATGAAGACGCCATGGACCTTGAACCTTAGGAGACTGATGTCCGAGAATGACCCTGACCGCCCTACTCGCGAGGAATTCGAGCAAACTTTCACTCTTTGCGCAGGTAAATCACATTCACGGCCGCCCCATGTTCTGTTGTTGATGGCTGATGTTTATAGGGCAAGTTGCAAATTACATGAAGTTGCACGACTACCAGTACGGCTTTTTGTCAACCTACGATGAAACCGTCTTCTTCAAACAGGAAACCCACAGACTTACCGGTGCGTGGGCTGCCGCGAACGGCGTTTGTAAGTCCTTACCAGTACACTTGCCTAGAACAGATAGTTCCAGCGAGAATATGACAGTCAGGGCTAATTGAGAGTTAACATAGCTCACGGGACTGAGAGGAACGTGCTTTATTACTCGAATGCCATTCACCACGATACCAACTTTATCCCTTGTAATCCCGCAGCCAATCAGGATCATCGAGCCTTCATAGATAAGGTGACTCTTCGAGAATGCATGTTGTACCTCATGACTCAGGTGGAGGAAGATCCTGGAAGTCATCCCTTTCGTAACAGAGACACTAAGTGGACAAAACCAGCAACCCAAGTACGTTTTCCCATAGCACATCAAGAGGACTAATTAATCGCAAGGCGTTGTCTAGTCATCGACTGGTGGCAAAGCCAGAAACCTTGCTCCGGATCCATCCAAGGGAAAAGATACTGCAACTCCTTCAGCATCCAAATCTTCGGCATCAAAGGTCCCACCACAGCAGTCTTACAGCAGGGGCACCGGCTCCCTAGCGGACAAAATGGGCGGCCTTCGCATCGAGGAGAAACCCGTCGAGAAAGCTCCAGTCCCACGAGTCCGCGTTCGCTGGAGCCGCGGTCGTAAGGAGTACATGTGGACTTCTTCCCAAGGAGTCGAGAGCGCCGTGGACAAGTCACACGTGGACAAGAACCGTGTCCTTTGGGTCAAAATTCATGGGTTAACCTACCTAGCCGTCCTGGACTGATGCGCAATGGTCAGGACGATGTCCCTTATCGAGTTACCAATTGCTGTTCGCCCTGCATCTCGATTGATAGGGCAGGTTCTTTGGTTTGGAGCGGAGGAAGATTGTGTGAACGATTAACCGCGTCGAATTGTTATTATTTTGCTTGTTGTTGCATGTACTAGTATGCTTTTCTTCGCAAATCTGAATTCCAAGTTGTTTTGCTGAGACGCAAATCACGAGGTGAATAGTATCGTTCTCGTATGACACTGTTTTTGACTCTCCCAACCTTCTAGTGAAGGGATAAAACCCTTCGCTTTGACATGCACACAGTCAAGTCCCGTCTCGCCGCCAACATCTTTGATACGCTGATCAGCTTCATAGCTTAGCAGCAACCGAACGTCCTCGAAGTCATCATTGTACGCAGCCATATGCGTAGCTATCTATCCACCAGATTTCCACGTTACATTCGGACTTCGTGATGCATCAACCTCACCCTTGAAGGATGTACTCGCCACGTTCAAAGTTCATGTGCAAGCTCAGCGTCAAAGAAGCCCAAGAACGTGCGACATCGGGGTTCACATTTACTTACGCTTGCTCTTCCATATTTTTCCCAAGGCCAATGCCCTAAACGAAGCCGTTACCCTCTCAACCTCGACGAGAGGGTGGACAGTGGTGTGACATGTTGAGCAACGATCACGATCAGCTCGCGATAAGAAGACTTTTCTAGTATTCAGCTTCTCTGGTCCACGAGGCTTCTGGCAAAAGATGACGATGGGCGTTACATCCTGGGTGGCAGATTCGAGCATCTGTTCCAAAGCCGTGAACAATATGCGTCCCGCGTCCCACCGTGTTCCCAAAGAAGCATGACGTCATTTCACGTGCACTGTACAATCAATGTATTGAATTGTTGAGAGCACTCCACACGCATTTACTACTTCGGGCTATCAGCGCACCCTCGCCATTGATTTACTCTCATATTTTCCGTGGCTCGTGTCTCACCCGACCATTGAGACGAGCCAAAGACTCGCTGTCAGATTGCATCATGACGACATCATGCTGGGGTCCTGATGGCATCCATTTTCACATGCTTCTTGACCACTTCCACCCTCCTCGATAAACATAAACTGCTGGAGAATCACCACCCGCCAGACAATCGATCGTTGTGGGAGACGACCGAAGAAGCCAGTCTACAATCCTCACCATGTCGAATCTCGCTGCCAATTTGACGGCTCTCCAGCTGCACGTCGCTTTCTGGGACTACAACAATGACTCGTATGCCCTCTGATCCCTTCTACACCAGATCTTCAGCACTCCATCTGACCCTCCTTCCTAGTATCATCACACCAGTCGAGATCTATCGCGGCTTCCGCGACCTCGGCTTCTGTATTCCCTTCTCCCTCGGCGGTCTCCTCATCAACCTCTTCTTCTCCTACCCGACCACCCTCGGCCACAGTTGGCTCCCCGACCCTTTGTTCCGCATCTACACCGACACTATCCACAAAGCGAAGCACGGCTCCGACACCGGCGTCTACAGCTCTGAAGGGAACCTCCGGCTGGTGCTCTTCCATGAGGTGTTTGACAAGATGGACTCCAGCGGAACCAAGAACGTCAGCGAGGCCAACAGAAACAGTCCGCTGGGCACCAAGGGGCAAGAGGGCAGTCTGGGAGTGGGCGACTTGTTCCGCCTACACGCTAAGAACCGTGTGGCTGCCGACCCTGCAGGCTGGACCTTCGCCGCTATGGAGTGGTGGACAACCTGGCTGTTGCTGCAAAGAGACGGGCGACTGTGGAAAGAAGACTTGAGAACAATGTACGACGGGACGTTGTTCTGGAAGATACGGGAGGAGAGGGCAAAGAATGGAAACCTGGCGCAAGGCTACGGATGGCAAGACTGGTTAGGAGGTCTGTGGAACAACGGCACGTGGAAGACTTGGGAGGTCAAGCACAAGGACACAGTCAAGGTCGAGGTCGAAAAGGAGCTGTAGACGTCTGGTGGCTATGTGCCTTTGCCACAATCATCCACAATAACTCGAATGTGAGGGGGAAGGTCGGTTTCTTCTCCTGTTCTCGACCTCGCCGTGGTGAATAAGAAGAAACTTCAGAAAGAGGGCCCCGCTACGAATACTTCACCACGTATCATGCGTCAACCAGGAAAGTAGAGGGTTCACAGACTTTTGATCTGGGAGGAACAGTCCAACATCGTACCTCATACCCATACCAATTTACCACATCCCGAGATTTCCCACATGTCGAACAGCACTACAAGCATTGCCTATGTCTCATCAGGCCAGCTACACCAGTTCGATATCGCAAAGCATGGATTCGGTCTGGTGCGGTGTATTTGGGATGTCAAGAAGGCGAGTCACTGTCAGCGCGACACGATCCTATGGTGGTCCGACGCAACCATTCGAGGGTGTATCTTAAGCAAGTTCAGCTGTCTCTCACGTTTGAGAGTGTTCTTGTATTGATCGTATGTGTGCAACGTCACCCAGTTGCTATGGTGAGTCGCCCCTTCCCACGATCTCTACTGCTCTTTCCTCGATACTCCTCAGACCAGCTACCAACACAACCACTTTTCACATCCTCGGGCTTCAATCACCGAAATTTTCAGACTTTCAACTCCAACCCCATTTCATTGCACCGCCCCCTCTCAGTACAACCCCCAGAGTATCTCACGGAGCATATCGCATTACCCAAGAGCATTTTCTAGAGCATACCTCAAAGCACTACCCGAACGCGTTGTAGCACTCTCGCCAGAACAAGCACCAGAGCACATTCCACCGCAAATTCCTTTCGAACATGACAAGAATGAGATCTCCTCGTACGTCCCAGGAGCATTCCAGGAACCTTCGGATGCAAGCCATGGCCAGAAACTTCCACAACCGGAGGCAGCGACCCTTGACGCACAAGCAACTACAAGAGATCGGGTATCGCCGGTTCATTGACCTCATGTATGTGAGACTATCTCCTGAGATGATACACTACATCAGAGAACTCGTCCTTGAGGCTAGTCCGTGCCGGGAGTATATCCTCCTTTGGGAGTTGACTCCCATGCTTCATTAGCATTCCAGGCCGCGGTCCAGCAGGGGAGGAGGAACGTTGGGGTATGTGCGAAGAGCACCGGCTCATCGGTGACAATCGACTGACTCAAATACACATGACAGAATCTACTACTGTACATAGCTAACATACATTACTTGGAAGCGGCGTTCTCCAGCTGCACAATACCAAACAGCCGATCGGCAAACCCCTTTGTCAAGTCATTCATATCCTCATCCGACAACCACAACGGCAGCTTGACGAAGAAGCCACCATTCTGTTGTATCAGTCGAATCCTCCCAGCATTCACCGTCACATCATTCCCGGGCAACAACATGCTTTTCGCAATCGCCTGCGCAGTCGCCCGATCCTTGAAGCGCCCTTCAACGAAACTTTTCATCCTCGTCTTATATCCCCCAGCAAGAACCCTTTCCATCTCATCGGCAATGTTCAGACTGGGGTTCGCTCGCAAACGCATCCCAACGTTGTAGCAGTCGGCGTCTTCCACGAGGTCCCTCAACTTGAACGTCGTGTCGTCCACCGCATTGCACATATGGTCCAAACAGTACTTTCCACCTTTCGGCTCATCATCGCTATCGCGTCGCCATTCCCCATAAAACGTCATCCAGTCACCACCCCATCCCGTGACGTCGGCTCGATTGGTGTCTGCACCTCCCGCGGGCTCTTTGACGAAAACGCCATTCATGCAGGCGCCAAGATGGGAGATCTTGATGTCAAGACCATATTCCGGATCCTTGAAAGTGGCAATCGACGAGACGCCAGCTTTCTCCACATATTCGGTAAAATCGTCATCCACACCCCCAATCAGCGCTTTCCATTCAATCCCATTATATTCCTCATGCCGAAGCCACTCCATCACCAACTGATTCGCCGGTCGATCGCCCTTATACTTCGTCGCAAGGTCATGCAAACGGCGCAAATAGTCAATGAAAGGGTTGGATACCGGCGCAGGAGGGTTGGGTGTCGTTGGCTTCTGGCAGCATTGTACATTATTGCCTCCAGGACAGAGATCCGTTTTCCAAGTTCCGCCGGCGCACGAGTTGCGAGATTTGTCAAGGCATTGGCCGGAATTGTCTTTGCAGGCGGCTTGGATGCAGCATTTGACGCTGGCCGGGTCGTTGGGGCAGGCGTCGAGGACGGTGAAGCCTGGGTTACGGCGCATTAGTTTTTGTACGGTTGGGGTAGCTGAGGAGATGAACATGATCCATACCAGTCGTGCAGCTGTTTTCCGATTTACACGTGCCGCTACCTTGAGGGGCGCGACAGACGTCGCCGATACTGGCGGTAGCGACGCCTACAAGAACAGCAACGGTAGCGAGAAGGCTGAAAGGCATATTCCCTGCTTCAAACACGTGGTACAACGACACAACAATATTCACAGCAATGCCCGTAGACAACACAAAATATCACAGACTTCACAGGGGAAGCACACAGCTACATATACCCTCGACACTACCCCAAACCCCCATTGCTAGTATTATTCCAGGCACCAGCTTAGCACGAATAGGCATCTAGAAATAAAGCTTATGGTTACATCGTCATTTCAACGTCAGCCGTAGTCAGGGGTTTTAAGCAAGCTGAAAAGGGTGCTAGCGAGATTAAGGAAGATGGCTGAAACATATTTAGGCTGAGGAATGTGAGAGGGGACGAATGGGGAGGGGAGGGTGCTTGGCAGGGGGGCGGGAGATGCCTTGCCGAGTGGCGAGTCGGCTAAATAGGGGATGGGGTTGGAGGAGTGAAGGTAAGGTGCAGTGAAGGGGTGAGGGGGGTAACTGGATTGGAGATGTGCTGGGACTTTTGGGAGGTAGTTCTCAATTTTACTGTGTTGTACTCTTCTTCGGCCAGCTATTGCTTTACTGGTTTAAGATACAGCCGGCTTATCAGGCTTCCTATCCACCTGGTTACCTACGCCTTCGTTTTCGTCAGGGGTGATCTATCCGAGGTAGCCGTGGCACGAGGAGTTTATGGTATGGAAAACACTGGCAGGTCAATTGTTAAAGCTTGATAATTCGAAGAAAGAGAGGAATCTACAGTAAGTTGGGGAGGATAGCTAAGTTGGAGAAGGATTCGTTGCTATAGAGTCAAGTGTTTAATCATCGATGGGAGCTGGCTCCATATCGAGTAAGAGCCAAGGTAGGGGCCAAGCATGTCGGTCGCCCTTCATCTTCTCACATATATCAACTGGGGCGTTATGTGGTCGAAGCGATGAGAATCAGCCCGTGATATTCCCCTTACAATTTAATCTTTGATGATATACAAACAGCACTCACGTAAAAATACCCGAGGGCATTGTGGCCTCAGGCATTCAACAGTCAACGAGCTGATTTCATGAAGATCTGGTCCGAGGATTGGAGGTTGTGCTCACTGTCTTTGGTTCAATGTTACGGACGCTATACCGCCTAAGCGTTGCAGATGCTTCACAATTCACAGTATACATTGGGCTTCCGGTAAGCATCCAAGTTTAGTCTTTGATGTTGTAATTATATCAGTGAGATCTGTTGTCTCACGCGGATCATAACTGCTGCAGCCTTACTCTATACATTGTCACTTATAATATAGAGAGAGATTGAAAAAAGTTCATCAAACCCTTCACACATCTCCATCACTCACCGCTCGACAGAAAAGCACCAAAGTCCAATCCACCGAAAATTATCTCCATATCTTTCCCCACAACCTCTTCCCTTCCCTCAGTACCTGAAATCCTCCACACCAACTCGACAACCACCACATCAACTCACCTCGAAACCAAACCCCCAAAAAAAACCACAAACCAAATCAGAGCGCATACCAACCCCACCACCCTCTCACCCGACCCCCCCCTCTCTAAGCCTCCCAGATCCTTATTCCTTCCCCCCTTCAAAAACACAATGGACGCTTACATCACCTCCCTAGAACCAGATATGCACTCCACCACCACCTGGATGCGCACCCGTGCCCCCCTAGCCGATCCGCGAACCAAGCTGCAGAGCCTGGGAGAAACTCTCGGTAATCGTCTCGAACTCCTTGCTTGGGCGGCGCCGGGCGAAGAAGGGGATGGTTTGAGGGAGGAAGTGAGGAGGCTTTATGGGATTGTTGGGGAGTGGGTGGAGAGGATGGAGAAGATGGGGTAGCGGTGAGGGGAGTGGAAGGGAAGGGAAGGGAAGGGAAGGGAAGGGAAGGGAAGGGAAGGGAAGGGAAGGGAAGGGAAGGGAAAGGAAGGGAAAGGAAGAGGGAGGGACGGATGTGATGTGATGTGGAGGAGGTCTCGGAGATAGTGGTGGAGTTTGTTGCGAGATTAGGGGTTCTTGCTCCTTCAGAGTGTATGTGATACTGCTAAATTCACTAGCGAGGGTACTGAAAGTGTCAACCCGCCCTCCCCTTATTCAAAGCCACAACAAGCTTCAAAAGTTGAGAAGCCTCCTTCGCACTCACCTCGAGACTCTCGGTTCCGTAGGGGCGAAAGAGGGAGCTGATGCTGTGAAAGGGGAGTTTGGGAAGCTGTTCGACAAGATATCAAAATAGGATGAGCAGATTGATAAGAACCTGTGTTCGGGAAGAGGGGGATGGAATAAGATTGATCGAGTTAGTTTGAAGGAGAATGGGGAAGTGGTATGGTGAGATAGGCGATTAGTGATATAGGGACAAGAAAAACGTGATTCTGGTAAAAGTGCTTCGGATCGTGGAAGATCGAGTTTACCAGATGTGATATACAGCAGATGCTAAAGGTCTGGGATATGTTACTGCTAAGGGTAAATTGACCGAGAAAGACTGTTGGGGCAGTTCTTGTCTTTCAGGAGCAAGATATATGCACGATCTCACGGTCTTGAAGCTGTACGGATCGGCATCGGTGCGAAGTCTGTTCTAGGAATAAGTTTCCTGCTAATTTCGAGCCATATTCATATGTAAAATGTCTCGTGGGCTGTAATCACGTGTACAACGTTGCCCGAGAAATCAGTCGGATGATTGTTGTAGGGTCCCTCCGATGTCTTTCCTACCGTGGTAGCCCAAGCAGCTCTTCTCGCAATCTAGCATCTCGAGCAAACACGTTTGTAATCAAGAAGACTGGTTTCCATAAGATTTGCTACCAGCCAAACAACCCGATCTTGCCTGTCGAAACTCCCCCGGCTCGCTATCACCACCTCGACAACTACTGCCTCCAAACTCGTGCAATTCGCATACAATCTTTGAGCGCAACCATTTTGGCCGAAAGGTTCCCTAGCTCGTATATAAGGGGTTTAGATCCTTCACCTAAGACATCTTTCAAGTGATGTTTGCGGCGCCCTAGTAGCATGATAATCGCTTGTATCTCCATATATTCGTAGAGTGGGCCCTCTTATTTCATTCAAGAGCACCAGAGTGGTTCTGGGCTATAAGGGGAATTCTGATTGACATTTGCGGTAGGACTCGTCATAGCTGTCTTTATGGCTCTCGGATGTTGCTATGCGGTTTGCTGCCAGGTAGGTGTAGATGATCACGGCTTTAAAATCTGCGTGATCTGAACGACCTCAGCCTTTGATGCATGAAGCGTGGATGATGGGCTACTTACTGCTGTTGTCGTTCTCGGGGGCCGCCTTGCTTGTGCTTGATGTAGGATATTTCAGACATCAAAGGATTGAAAGAGGTTATGCTTTTAGAGAAGGCGCTTCAACATATTCCGTCGGCCAGGCGACGGTGCTCTCATCGCAGGGCAAATGATGAAGCGTATGCAAGAAAATCTGATCAACATATACGGCTCCCTCGATCCAGTGATGTAAGTCGCAGTCTCATACTGACGCACTTCAAGGCTGTCTGAGGCCAGGCTAGATGTCATTCAGAAAAGAAATGTTTAAGTAATACGTAGCTTGACGGACGAGCTTGTGGATGTCTTTTACCCCCGGAGCCACATTGCGCCGTCTCGAATCCGCATATCAAATCTCCACTTCCATAGAGTTGCAGCAACAGTTCTCACTCATTCCATCCAGTAACTCCTCTTCCATCTATGGCGTGGGCGACTCCCACTGCATAAGGCTATCATCCGTCCAAAGCTCATCGTGCAATTCACCTTTGAGCACCTCAAGCGTAACGATAAGGTTCACCAGATCATCTTTATATTCTTTGCATCCACCTAATGTATCCTTGAAGAGAGGTTTGCGACGTTCGAGTAAGTCGAGGAGATCTGTGAGCTTCGTGTAGCTCTTGACAATATCTTCGTAGTTCATCTGTTCAATGGGAATCGGTTCTGGTTCCGTTACGGTGTTGTGGTCGTTATTTGCAGTTGGGTTCGTCATGTTATCGTTGTTATCCGCAGTTGGAATTGCTATGTTCGTTGGCCTCTTGAATGCTCCTGTGTGCTGTCAAACCGCTGTAGGTACAAAAGACATGCACAACTCACTCAGGTTGCCACACAGTCAGCCCTTGACATTGGTATAGATGGCAGTGCGCTCCCTTCTACTCGTCAAGATAGATGATCGCTGTCCTGGTCAATCATATAGGACTGACCGTATGAGAGAATTGAACCGGCGACGGTGAGTTTTTAAGATAAAGATAGGCTAGAGATGGCGTGTGAGGTATTTCGAGATGTATAGACAAACAAGCGCAAATAATGATGAAAACATGTGACCACGATTTGTTACTTGTGGGCAACGCGCTCGCAAATTGACGAGAATCAATACTCGACACATTGAGAACAATTTTCTGTTTGCAATAAACACATCTGGCAGGAGATGCCGCTGAAAAGGTCGTATTTGGCAGTGGTCAACGGCTTCGGAAACAGGGGTTCTTGTTTTGGTGTGTAGAATACCACGACTATGGCCTGCAGCCTGATAGACATTTCTTCACTTCGATTTGATCTTTTCGAGGTCGTCCAGCATCTTCTGGGCTTTATTGATGACCATCTTCCGTAAGTTGCGTAGAGTCGCATCTTGACCCAGTTCCAGATTGTCAAGCTTCATCACGACTCGGGTTTCAATCTCGTGGATCGGACCGGGGATCAGTTTATCGTCATGTCCGTCCTGGCCGCTCTCGAAGAAGATCGTCATTTTATACTTGGGTTCGTAGTCTTCGTACAGCGTTCTGTAGGTTTACGCATCTGGTTGCGGAGAGTGTGTCCCAGTGATGGCTGATCTTCCTCAAGAAAGTCCGCAAGCAGATCATCGTCGACGTCGGGGCCAAATGTTATCCGAGGATCACGAAACCTAAACGGTATGCCTCCGGTTTTAGTCTTTTCTGGTGCCTCGAAAAGTCGCGGGTCCTCAGACCGCTCACTAGATGTCCGTGCCCCTTTCCCGCCAGCGTCGTCCTCAGTACAAAGAGACCTCCGCTTGGCGCTGCTATTTTGTACAGTTTTCGTCGTCTCGGCACCACCAGTGAGGGATGCTTCAGAGCTACCGGAAAACCCACTCCTTCCGTCGAGCGCCCTTACGTAGCGCAGAACGACATTCTTGTGCCGGTGGAGAAGAACTTTGTCCAAAGATATACCCAAGAGCTCATGCTGAAGCGCTTCCCACAATCTCTGTTCATTCTCGGGACCTTTGATGAGCATAGAAAGTCGCAAATCACTATTTGCCATTAGTCGCGCCGTAAGATCGTTGAGGATCGGACTCAGAGGAGGTCCAGTACCGTTGTCGAGCTGCTCACGTAGTTCCCCCAAGAAATCAGCCGAAGCCACAATCAGATTTCGAGAAGCAGCATAGGTAAGACGCATTATTCCTGAATCAAAGTGATCGATAATAGACTTTTGGCTCTCCGTGAACGAACCAAACTCCCAGAACCCCAGGATCTTGTCCTCGTAGTGGCTTAAGGTCTTGTATGCAAGCAAGAAGTCGCTGGTCTCTGTCAAGAGCACCTCGCTTTCGGTATACAAAGCTGGCAAGCCTTCGCTGCAAGCGGAAGTAGACGTGTTCAGAGAGCTTCGCACCATAGTAGCCTCGTGCTGTAATCGTCTTAGGACGCCATATAGATTCGTTGCGCTGTAAACAATTGTTGCTTTCGATCCGCAGAGAGTCCGGCAGTCGACTCGGGTTTTGGCGGCCCGCCTTTGAAGCCGTTGTCGAAGACATATCGAGATGCCTTGGTGTGAGGACGTGTGTTGAGCGCAGCTTATGGGCAAAGTTGTCTGTGATTCGGTGTCATGATCCCGCCCAAGGAAGGGATTGACACCTCCTTTGAAGAAGTAAGGAGTGAGTAGCTGTCTGCTGGTTTACCGATCTCGATGCATCTACTGGGTACATGTGAGCCCTGCCGCAAAGGCGCAGCCGTTCAAAAGTGCACAGCCATAGATTTACAAGACTTGGTATCTCTCATGATCGCTTGTGCTTACCATCTCTGTGCATCCAAGTACTTGGGCGGCTTGTGAGGAGTTCTGATTTGATAGCGAAAAAGGTGGCGCTCGTTTGCGGCACAGGTGCTGCGTACTACTGCTGTTGCAAGGATATATCCCACGATCCCGTTTCCACAACCGAAACGATATCGTTGGCAGTGCAGCGGGTCGGAGCTACCCTACTTCGGTGTAGTGTTTTCAGCTGGACGTCTGTGGTCCGTGACGATCTATTGGTATGGCCTGGCAGCGCTGGCAGTCAAAGACAATGCCGAGTCGGCAGGATTGTGTGTGTTACTCTAGTGCTCGCTATCATAGCACAGATCAATGATCTCCACCTGTCGCGCACGTGTCTCGGTGGGACCATCTTCAGTGCCATCGCGGGCACGTTTGTTGTTCTGTGCTGATGCAGCCAACATACCCAGCGGCTGCCGACCAGAAGACTTAGTCTGTCCATTGGACAGCTGCTCCATAATGCTGTCATACTCCTCACCCAGAAATAACTTCAACTTCTTCTCCCCAATGCCTTCGAATTCAGATCGTGCCCCGGCGCATCGCCTTTCCCAATGCTGGAGTGCATCACGATAGGTCTTGTCATTCTTGCGAATGACAAGAGCATATGGAGTACCCTGACTTTTGTCTGTGAATGAATTGCAGTCAAGTTTGTGCAGCCGCCGATCAAGATGCTTGCGGGCTGGCTCGGCAGCTTTATATCGCCATTCGGTTCTGTCTGGAGCAGCGAGGAAGTCGTTCAAAGCTGTGCATTCCTTGCAATCATACCACTCGGTCGGATTGCTGTAGAAGCCCCTACTGACGTAGCACTTGTCTCTGTTGCCGTCTCGGACCAGGTTCTCTGGTGGCGAAGGTTTCTCGCCGACATGGTCTTTGATGTAATAATGCAGTACTTGCTGGAATAGGTTTTGATAGTGCGATAGGCTGTCCGAGAGTTCGGGAAGTTCAGAAGCGAGCGATTTTAGCAGTGGTATGAGGAATTGGCTGAGATCTCTCATCCCTGATGCATGCGCGATCTGTATCAGTGGCCGTGTCAGCAAAGGAACGCGGTCGACTATTTCTAGCATCTCACAAAGACAAAAAAGCTTTGTGATGGCCTTCCAGGACATCGAGGTCTTGTACAGGTCTGAATCATAGGAGGCTTCGGATGCAGTGTGCATGGAGTAGGGCTGATATCCCGGTCGTCCTCGGCTGGAAATGATCCGTCTTTGACTCGTTCGCGGACTTTGAGGCACAATGATCGCTCATCTCTTGCGCTAGAACGGTGATAATATCTCGCGCAAACATCGAAATGGTTGAGCGTGACGTCCGGCTGTTTTTAATCTCGGAGAGTTGCAAAACCGTACTAGCAACGAAATCCATGTTTCTAACAACCAACTTGCAAATTGGCAACACGATGTCAAGCACAAAGACGTCTCCTTGCGAGCGAGCTTTCAATAGTAAGAAGTGGTGGTCCCCATCCCCAACCTGGAGAGCGCCATCACGTGGTTCTCGAACTAATGCCTCGGACACGTATCTCGCAATTTCAGCTGCTTTGTAATTTCTCATTTCTAGAGTCATGTCCGGTTTCTCATGAAGTGCTACGGCTTTGCCATACTCGTCATTGAAAATTTTGATAGCGCCGAGTCTCAGGCCCAGTCGGGAAATAGCAGATATACTTGTAGAGACGCTAAATAAATCAGAAAGAGTTACGCCTAGGAGTATGACTGAAACATACACTTGAAGCCACGGAGATACATCCCGGGAAGCCATGGCTCGAGCTAATTTACGAAAAGCCTCGACACCTAGGCCACACGGTGACTTCTCCATCGCCGAGATGAGCAAGGATGGCATGTCAAGTTTGAGGGCGACACTAAGCAGCGAGTCATAGCCGCCGTAGGTAGATATTCCTTTGCCTCGAAGACGTAAGTGCTTTAGCTGTACAGCCGAGAAACTTTACTTACTCATTGTGGGCGAGCAAACCTGGAGCAGCTCTCTTCTTGCCGCCTCAGCCTGCGTGCTATCGTCCATTCGACGCAACAGTGCATTCGTCCAATCGTCGGTCTTAAGGCTGCTGGCTCTGTTGAGGAAGGAACTGTATTTTTGTTCGGGTACAATGACCAAGCAACTCCGTCGATAGAACTCAGTGCATGTCGCGTCCTCATTACCAAGCCATCCCTCACTTTCCTCGTGATCGGGAGAGTCGCCCTCAAAGGGATTATCTTGGATGATAGCCTGCTTCTCGACCTCCGTATGTTCGCCTATGCACACCCCATCGGGTGTGAAGAGCTTTGTCAAAGTCCACTCATCCGACTCGTCGTCGTCGTCGTCGTCACCGTCGTCCTTTGATCGTTCGGAATGCTCGAAATGGGCAAGGAACATACTGAACCCATGCTTTCTGCACGCATCGTGCAGATGTAGACTTCGGACCTGATCCTCCCCTTTTAGGAAGTCAAGGCCAAAATTGGCCTGGGAATATTGGTGGTCGAAAAGGTAGACAAGCTCTTCGGATGCTTCATCATCATCCTCAAGCAGCTTCTTCCAAGACGTCAAAGCAGAGTCGATAAGGGAATTGCGATCCTCAAGAACACTAGGCGGTCTGGCTTTGTCTAAAGTGCCACTGTGATGGATGAGATTGTAGGTCAAGACAAGGCGGTATCGATGTCACAGGCTGGATTGAATGGTTTACATCAGCGTACCTGCAGCAGACTTCAATGTTAGCGTGTGATGTTTGACTTGATAATTAGGGGCGTCTGTAGAGAGTCTTGGTAGTATTCCAAGAGCTCACAAATTAAGCACAAGAAACCTTGACGAGCACTCGGTCTTGGCGCGCTGCGTTGGGTTGATCCAAAGTCACATCTTGCACATCGGGAAACTGGGAGTGACGGTATAAGATATCTTCAAGAGTTACTCACCAAGCTAGAAAGGCGTAGCTGAACTCGTTAGATTCGGGATTGGAAAGTGTACGTTTCTCCTTTCCAAGCCGTACCACAACCTTGCCACCCTCGTGTTCGGACGGCAGCATGATGACTCATCGTAGAGAAGCAGCTTATGCAGATCGGCACGCACGCTAGACTCACCACCTAGGACGCCTAGCTGTTCGACGGTCTTGCTTACAGCATATTGTAATGTCTTCGGCCATTGCGGATTACGAAACTCGACTTGGGTTGGATCGATCTCCCATGTCTTGCGTACAGACTTGTCAATGAGTTTCTCGGTACCCTTCCCAAATGGAGCTTGACGACTAAACTTGGCAATATCCTTCGCATCCCGTTCGGACAAAGGTACACCAACCTTTCCAAGACCTTTGAGGAGTAGTCCTGGATTCACAGCCGTGGGCATGGCACCTGAAGTAGCGAAGAAGCCATCGCCGATTGCTTCGAGATAGTTGCCAATTTCTTCCTTGATGTCCTCCAAATCTTTCGTGGAGTTAGTAGAGGAGACCGTGCTATTATCAGACTCCAAGGACGATGACGATGCTGTGTCACATTCGCTTGAAGACATGGCTGTTAAAAGGATATATCCTGATTCTGTTGACTGTGTACCCAGGTGGTATCTCTGATTGATCACATAGGATGTTGGGATATATCCTGATTCTGTTGACTGTGTACCCAGGTGGTATCTCTGATTGATCACATAGGATGTTGACAGACGCGTCTGGAGAAACGCGCCAAGGGGTCAGGGTTAGGGTTACAGAGATGATGACTAAGCGTGGAACGTCTTCTTGGCGTCGAGATCTCCTATACTTCGCAGACATGTAGCACCTTTTCATAACCACAATGGCAGCCAGACACTAGTCCGAAAGACTGCTACGGCGTAGTCATCTACTACCGATGGGAGGAGGTTCTGCAACTCGCCATAGTTTACTACGCGAGACTTGTTCATGATTATTGTCATCCTATTAACAGAATGCTTTGCTCCGCCCATGGATCCTAATACCATTCAACAGCCTTTGCCGATCTTACTCTTCTGCTCGACCATTATCCAGTTGCGTAGGCCTCCCGTTAACAGCAAGATGGAAAACGCCCTTTGGCCCAACCTTCGTAAACCCACCCTTGAACCCATAGGCTTGGGTAACGCAAGTAGACACCAGTCTTGCCGCCTCTTCTGCCAGCTTCAGCCGCGAAATGGTGTCGAATGACTGAATCGAATTAGGTATGAGTATTAGCAGGCAGCTTCCCCAGCCCCAGCCAATTCTTCGGTCAATGCCAGGTCCCCAGACAACCGGATCAGCGGCATGGGATCCTTCGGCGATCATTTCGCGCACTGCGAGGCTGCAGTCTGTGACCGCAGTAATAGGAGGTGCCGGTGCCCGGCGAGAGTAGCAATTGGCGATGCGAGCGAGTTTGGGGACGTTATTGGACGGTCTTCCGAAGATTCCAACGGCCACACAGGACTGGAATAAGGCTTGATGGAGTATAACGACAACAACGCACTTTAGGAAGAACATTTCTGGACACAGAATCACCTCCGAGACAAAAGGATTGCGATCGGCCAATTAGGCTGTATACAAGCGTCTGGCTGGGTTGGAAATTGGTAGGGTATCTTGCCCCAAGAGCTCCATGGTTATGTGAAAACTTCGACATTCCAGAACCCCAACTTATTATGAGATTGAGACAAAACTGAGTGGTACAGATGCCCGATCGCGACAGCCACACAATATAGCCGCTTGAATCATCATCTTTCGCCAATTAGCTGGAAAATTTTCATAATTAGTAGAATACCCTGATCACAGGGGCTCTACTTGGCATCGCACATTCTCTCCAATCTCCATCTTGGGTACTGCATAAGGCTGTGTCTCTTCTTGTCGACCCAAATGAGGTTGGCTTCCACCAGAAGCGTGTCACTGGTCAACGGGGACGCGGAAACCTTGACGTGTCTACTCGATGGGTATTCCCAGATTTCTAGATGATTGCTCTTGAGGAGTTGGACATGTAGGTACAAGAGTGTTAAAGCTAGTATAATCTAAGGTAAGTTATAAGCAATTTGTTTCTCAGCTTTGAGACGCACAAAACCCAAATGAAAGAGCATATATTCTCCGAGGTCTCTTGCGGTTACTAAAGTGATCGAGGTTCGTCGCCAATGGGTCATCCTAACATGCATTATCCTTGGGCATATGCCAGCAAGAGTCAATGCCCCACGTCGATCAGTATGACCTCTGACCAACATGAACTTGTCACCATCCCTATTTACTGGAGTGGATGAAAAAGGCTTTAGGGGTCATCAGACGCTGCGGCCAGAGAAGAAGAAGGCTTGCTCCTACGGGCAATTCCCTTGCATATATCATTGGACGGATCGACAACTAATGCAGTTTTAATCACCTCATGCACGTTGGTACCGCGGCTTTGTGATCCTCTAGCAGGGTTTGTTCGACACTAAACACCGCTGTCATCGATTATGGCAGGTCTAGACGACAACAGCCCCGGAACACTCCCCCGATGTTGCCAAGAAAGATATAAATGGCATACGGGGCCGCCAGGGAGAAGGAAGAGCAGCCGTACGCTGTCTGTAGCCGCAGAAGCGACCCTAGTGCAGGATTCGAAACACCACGTTCAGCCGGTTGAAACACATTGGCTATAAGCGACGGATGTCTACCCCCTCGATGGAAATCGGAAGTACCTTATATCCTGCATGCACCCTACGTTGTACACGCTGAAAGCCGCGTTCGGAGAGCGTTCTCATTCGATAGGAGCCGCGTGGTCGGCAGCTTCTTTCACTCTTTGAGTTGACTATGTTGTCATTCCTTGCATACACCACTTTCCTTTACTTATGTGCACTTCCTATGTTCGTCTCGTCGTACTATATGGGATGTGAGAACGCAGCAGGGAACAGTCCGATGCTACAAGATTGTTACGCCGCTCTTGGGACGATTCCCAACACGAACAAATTGGTAACGGTACTGAGGAACAGTCCGTCAGCGATTGATGCTGGCAAATTTCGTAAGGACATTCATCCCGTCACTCTCTAGCGGGATATATATGGGGCTACCCTCGCCAATACGGCTATCAGTCTGATGCTGGTAATTTACAGGATCCAATACCTGTTTGATCCAGGTCTCGGACTTCACACCCACTTCGTATAAATTCATCCATCCCGAGTTGAAGACATCGTGGGATAAAGTGTACAACGAAACGGCGACCAATCTATCGCTCTGTAGTATAGCGGAATCAGAAGGCACGATAACAGGCGGTGTGGTAATTGTTGGTCGTACGTGAACCCTAGCCCTCTGCTCGTGTGGTTACTTGCTGAAGACATGTTGATTGATACCGCAGCATACCTTGAGATCAGAATTATCAAAAACATTCCGTCCGATGTACATCGTCGGTCATTGTCGAGGTGGTCCGGTTAATGCATCTCAAGCATTGTACAAACAATCAACACGTTTACCCGTCTTCTTGATACTGCGTGTTCCACTGCAATCGCTGACCCGCGTCGGTGCATGAGTTCAACATATCTCCAATGCTCTACAGCAATCATTGGCTGCGACCAAATGAAGTACAAAGAGAGCTGCTGAAATAGTAAAGCCTGAAATCAGACGAGAGGATTACTCACGATCATTCGAGTAATTGCCCTTCATCTTCATCACGAAGTATCCATCCTCATCAATTCAATCTTTGCCTCAGACTCAGATTCTTTCACTCCCTTCGCAACTTCGAAGGCCTCCATTTCATATGGTAACCCACTAGGCCTAACCGCGTAGTCTTGCTGACGAGAACCCCTATCACAGAAACGCTAACGCTGGTGGGACAAGCCCGAAGATAAGAAAGTGAAGTCGAGTGAACGCCTGCTGCGTCGGATTCGGATGGGCACCCCTCAGGCGTGGCAATCCGATCGAAATTGACGCACGATTCTGCATTGATATCAGCTTAGTTATTGAGCACATCGCGAAGCCGCTTGTCCCCACAGAAACCCAAATTATTCCCCACCATCCAACAATGTGATGCACAGCACTCCCAAATCCGACCCTTTCTTATCTTGATTCTCTCCCGAAAGATGAGCCGGAAACTCTCGAGGCCCGTATCTTCCTGGTGAGAACAACAGATTGGTGGTGAGTAAACAATTCCGCAGTTGTCTCCGGAACAGAAGCTCGATATCCTCTCAAATAACCAAGAGAGCACCTAAGATGTTCATTATTCATTGCGAAAATACAACAATACAATCCCTTTCTGTGAGTGATTTCAAAGGCAGTGAGCAATTTCAGTTGTCAAGCGCTTGCTGACATATCGATAAGAAGCAGATGAGGCAATTGTCTCTGTATGGCGGCTTCCTACAAGCGATGTACATTCAAGCTACTGACAATGAATCGAACAAGCTGCAATGCACGAAACAGCCAATTATACCATCCGGGTACGGGTGCGCGATGTCTTTGAAGCAGTGACGCAAGCCTCTCTGGGAAGGTAGTACAGCATATTCTGCGAGCCGGTGCCTGCTTGGTCTTCACTACAACGGATGAATCGTCGCCTCAAGGACTGTCGGTCATCACAACATGAAGCACAGTAATGATCTCAAATCACGCTACATCTCTCCTTGATAGTCCGGAGGAATAGGAAGGGGTCTTTTGCAGTATCTCGGGCTTGGACTTGGCTCTCTTCACATACATTAAATATCATACTTTACCAACGGGACCTACTGGCGAATGTCGCAAGACTCGCAATGTCCACTTCTTTAATGGCAGCCTCATTGAATTCGGGCCGATGTCGACATCAGTTGGAACGAATTGCCAATATGCGTTTGTTGAGTCTAATGAATTGAGCGTTGAAGCACGTTCCAAAAAGAAGCAATGGCGGCTCGCTCTATTCAATTCACTTAATCCCGCCTCAAACCTCGGGAGCATCTTCCCGGAGTGAGGGAGACACATACTGTCTGGGTTGAACTGGGAATCCTTTGGACTGCCCCGGTGGAAGGTAATAATACTGGGATGGAGTTATTTTCATCCACCCCCTTTGGTGCCTTGCGCCTTCGTTCGCCAGCGGCTTTACCGCCCTCGTCTCTCGCCCCTTTCTTTTACAGCTCTTGAGGTCGGGATCGCCATGTCTTTACTACCTATTCGCTATATTAGATCTTCCCCAACTGCACGCCACTTTTTCGGTCCCCATGCAGGTGCTGCTCCAGCATTGTTTCCACTATACCTATCGTAGAACTAAAGTTGACGCAGATAGTAATAAAGCGACGTCTCCCGTCGAAGTCCAATATCGTACCACAAGTATACAATACGAGAGTACTCAAGTGGATGCGACGCTGGCATTCAGCATGGTAAGACGTCAATGGCGGTCAGCGGCGGGCCCAATCTCAGGAAGGAGTTCGTTTCGTCGTAGACATCACATCGTGAGAGAGCTATTTTAGCGACTTCATAAGGGATCTCGCTTGCGTACTGATCAACCCTGAGCCGGAGCAGAAGCCAGCGCCGTCGTAGTATCGGCGTTTCTCGCAAACATACCTGATTTTGCCCCCCTGATGATGAAACTCCAAAACCAAATATAACCAGTAAACATCTACAACATGCGTATTGACCCTTTGCTATCTATTTTCCTGCTGCTAATCCTCCTCACTCATGAAAAGACTCGTAATATTGTACTAAAGCAACATCTTCACCAAGCCAAATAAATACCTTAGGCACCGTATACACCTTAGATGATCTTCCACTGGACACTAGCGGGATTCGGCCCTCGTCGGAGTCGGGTACCTGCATTGGGCTGCATTACAGGCACCCGAACAGCGCCACCACGAACCAGCGCATACTTTGGACCCTGTGAGCACTTGCGCCATTTAATTGATACGTTGATGCTTTTGCTGCATGCAGTCGAGCACACTGGACAAATATTGGGTGCAAACATGCTGTCTAAGAGTCGGTCATAGTCTTCTTCTCCTCTAAAGTCTCGACCACCGACAGCCATTGGAGATAGCAATGAATGATATAGCTTGACCAGCCAAAAAGCAACAGCAACATGACCACGCCGAGCAAGCACGATAACGAAGGGGCCGAGGCCTCAGCGCCAGCAGCGAAATCATGGGCGGAGCTTCCAGCCGCCCCTGTAGAGCCTACCACAATCGAGACGCTCAAAGCTCGCATCCGACACCACTACGAGCTCGCCTCGGAATACTATTACTCTCTCTGGTAAACCCTCTTCCAATTCACCCCCATTATTAACCCAACCACTCGACCACAAGGGGCGAGCACATCCACCACGGCTACTTCCTCTCCCCGAGCGACACCAAAGAAGTCGCTCAAATCCACCTCATCGAGCTCCTGCTCCAGCGCTCCCATTTGGAAAAAGGCAGTACTGTCCTCGACGTGGGCTGCGGTATCGGGGGTACATCGCGCTATCTCGCTTCCAAGCACGATTGCCACGTCACGGGCATCACGATCAGCGGCAAGCAAGTCGAAATGGCCACCAATCTCACGAAAGCTGTGTCTAGCCATACCGAAGACAATGTAGCAGCTGGAGAGCCCATAAAACTCGACAACGGATCCGCTCGCTTCCTCGAGCTTGATGCGGAGACAATGGGGGAATTCTTTACGGACCAGAGCGGTTTCGACTGCGTATGGATATCGGAGGCAATGAGTCATTTACCGGACAAGGCGCTCTTTTTCCATAATGCGTTCAAATTGTTGAAGGAGGGAGGGAAGCTGGTGATTGCGGATTGGTTCCGGGGTGAAGAATTGACGGAGAAGCAGGTTGGGGATGATATCAAGCCGATTGAAGGTGAAGTATTCGACTTGTTGATTGCCTATCCCATTGCTTACATGAATTTATGTGTGTAGATGGCATGCTCCTACCACCCCTCTGTACCCAACCCGAATACGTTTCTTTCGCCAAGGAGGCCGGTTTCGGCGTATTCTGCGCACCATTCGACATCAGTAACGATGTGGCGAAGACGTGGTGAGTCCTATCATCATCTGACAAGTGAAAAATTCCATCGGCGTAGCTAATCCATATTCAGGGATATCTCCTGGTCGCTGGTACAATCGCCATCGTTATGGGCTTTCGCTGTAACGCAAGGAAGGGACGGGATTGCGTTCCTGCAAGCGTTTCTGGCCATGAGGAGGGGGTATGCGAACGGTACTTTCCGGTATGCTGTGATGGTATTTGAGAAGGGTTGAGTTGATGGGAACGACGTGCTCTGAACCAAGTATCATTTACTATTCCCTTTAACTCGAAGCGAGCTGTAATAGTGGAAGTCAAGCGTTGCATCTAACGAAGTATGTAGAGGAAGTGCCAGTGCGAAGTACACCGTATGAGATTATCACTGAAAGAACTCTGGAACAGCGATGATGAACTAGATAAAGAGCATTCTAAGTCGCCGTGATGTTGACGCCGAGACCTGTTGTGCGGTCAAAAATTCCAGAGCGACCTTGTAGCGGGTCTGGTGGTCAAATAGTATTGTCAGGTATCTTGTATGTTATACTCTTCACAAGGAGCAAATTTTGGGGTGTTCGTGAGTTGTGTTGGAGGGCTTTGGTCGGGACTAATTGATGAATGAGTTTCACGTTCAAGGTGATCATAAAGTACAGATCGAAGGTCATCTTCTTCCCCCCCCCCGCAACGGAGCCGATGTCATCCTGCATTAGAGCAAACAATGTCATTCCGTATCAGAAAGATCATCTCAACTATTTTAGCGAGAATTCCCTTATCCTCGGACGACTTACCTCCGCCTCGAATATGTCTAAGGTGGTATAGCTCTTGTAAGAATCGCCAAACACTGAAGCCTCTGTGATAGGACTAGTAGATTTGGCGACAAGGAGTCACCCCCCGTAGATGCAGCACATCGGTGATTCAGAGGACAATGTGTTTGGGGATGCATTGCGCTTTTGAAGAAGCCTGGGCAGCTCTTAGATAACAGCCCTTTAACTCGGATAAAGCCATAGCTCTGCCCTCTTAGCTTGTGCTGCGATCGGTAAGTGCCTCTGCCCGAGAATCTCCTAGCCTTGTCAGATTGGGCATGGCCGATGTTCTTGCGTTGTCCGGCAGCTTTCCATGAATCACATCGCCTTGCTGGTTCCTGAAAGACATGACCTCACTCGCTCCTGTCCCAACATACCGATACACCACATCATCAACGACCACAAGATACGGGACTCTCCTCCTCAAAAACACTGGTCCAAAGCTCGAGATAGCTGAAGCACTGCCAGCTCCTCTACTTTGCCGTATTTCTATCTCCGTCTGCCATGCCTGATTACCCTGTCGTCGCTTCAAGATACCAACCGTGCATGGCGCTAGGTGCGCAGCGGAGCCGTAGACGACGGTCACAGTCTCGGGAGATTCGATTTCGGTGAAAGAGATGACGGATGCTCTGAACCAACCGTAGCCGTGGCCATCTTTGAGGTCCAAGTCCAGCGGGACGCAGCAGACGTCGCGGTAGCCTCCCGAGGTACAGATTTGTGTTATTGAGAATAGGCTGATGGAGGTGAAGCTCACAGTGACTGTGAGGATGGACTGCAGGTGGAGGCTGAGGAAGCACAGTAAGAGGAGGAGCCAAGACATAAGGGTAGCTAAGTCAGACTTGTTTATTCGGTGGTTTTCAAGCAATAGTATATTCGGAATCTATGTTGAGGATCTTCAAAGGGGGAGTGGTGCAATAGTATTAGCAGCTGACTTGAAGATGATCAATGATATCATGGAGACGGAAGTGGTCCGGCCAGCAGGCGTTGTCTTACAACGTGCATGCAGCATGAGAAGCGAAAGCAACGCATGTGTCAAGCGCAGCACGTAGATTGTCGTAGAAATACCGAGTGGGGGGAAGAGCGTGGATCCTCGGCGCGTACAACACTACTTGTAGCCGCTCCGCTGACAAAGGAAGCCGAGATGTATCGTCACCCCACAACCAGGTTAGAGTTTTGCCGTTCCAGCAATTGGGACGTCGTCTCTGTATTTCTTGCCCGCCTGTTTCCATCTTGCTGTCAAGTATTCGTCCGCCAGAAGTGGCTCGGTCCGCCCTGCAATTACTAATAATGGACCACCTACGGCTGTATCGAATGTGCTTGTTGCACACGCACGTGAGCATTGCCCTTTTTAAGATGGAATTCCGAAGAGCCACGAAACAATGGGCGAGAAGACGATTGCTGATGTAGTTCGTGGACCTTGCCCCCTGGATTATCGTTTCTAGACATGGTCCCAGGAATCCTGATCATTCACATCAGACCCATTGCTTGTACAGATTTTCGCCAAACATAGCGGGCTCATATAATCCAGGTCCCACCCTAACGAAGACTTAGCCAGAAACACCTCGGTGGTGAAGCACATGAGCCTGCTCCAGGGAAGTAAAGACCAATATTACTCGAGGACCCAATAATCGATGCGTCACACGGCTGCTCCTTCTGAAGCTCAACGACCATTGAGTTGCCAATTTGACGTGAGATCAACACACTCGAGAGAACCATACAGATATATGACCGACGGCCAAGTAGAAAGTCAAAGATCAGGGATACTTATCTCGCTCGAGAAGTTTCAAGTCAAGAGAGTGTCGCCATATCAAGGCCATTGACGCTAGACTGCATGTGTCTAGGTTCGAAGCCAAGCCTTTACAAGACTTCCGCCATCCGGTCCCTGTTGTCCCTCTCTGGAGTGATGACCACACCGATACGCCCCAACATAGTCGCCGTCTTCGCGAAAGGACGCTTCAGACATCTCAAAAAAAGCGGGAGAAATGCCGTTGGTTGACTCAAGCAACAATGCATTGCCTACTGAATTGGGCCTCGCTGTGCTTGCACATGCGTTCTAGGGACGATATCAATTTACCGTCCGCTCTGCCGATGACGCGTAAAGAGATGATTGACCCCTCTACTGCAGTCATGAAATATGTCTTCGGAGATGGCAGGATTGATGCAGCGTCAGACCATCCACAGGATGGTCGTTGAGAGGCTTGACGTCTAAGAAGATGACCCAGTGATGCCACCGCCGGGTAACGGATGTAGCGGTAAATCTTGCTATCTGACGCACCTACTGATATGTGAGCCATTAGGTACTTTGACTATTCACGCTGGTCGATGTATATTGCCCCCGACTTTTATTCCCCAACGCGTACTGCCACTATCATTTCGCTCCAACATCCCAGGGTTTTCCGTTGCTGGTCTATACAAGCTTCTCGGTCATCAGATTGAACTTTCTTGCGGGGTTGTCGAAGATCTACTCTCACCAACCACGTGTGAACAGCTTAAATAGATTGCGGTAGCAATTTTGTGTCCATTTTTCGAGCTAGTCGTACCAGCTGTCACTGGCAACCAAGAACAAAGAATTCAGAGCCCCATGAATAGCCATTGCGTATTCCTCTATCTCCGCATCACGTTCACGGATGTTCTCCGACATTGCAAGCGAAGATAGTAACTCCCAAGATCGACTTCTTTCTTTTGCAATCGAAGGGAGATGTGGAAGGACATACAAGGTATAAGCTACACTCAGATCAACAACCAAACGATTTATCAAGCAGCTATGAAAGCCACCAACACACACTAGCAATAATGTACGAATATACTAGATGTGAGTGGAGTAGTGAAGAATCCTGCACAGAACTCGACGGATAGGACGAGTTACCACCAGTCTTCTGTGACATACCTCACCCGATTATACCTTGTCATGGAGTGCCAGCGCTGGCTGTTATGGCCAAGCAACGTAATATTTAGCAGCAAAACAAGTTACTCGGCGGATTGCACAACAAGGACAAGCACGTACGGTCAACGCTTTTCCGTCAAGGCAGGAGCGCACTCCGCTAGGCAATAGCTTGAATGCGCCCCTTGCGATGCATTAACATGGGATTTTGTAAGGTACGTCTCCACTTTATCATGGTGCGCGTGAATCTGGTAATCGACGAGGCCTCTTCGTTGGGACGGATAAGCTGATCATCAGTGCGCAAAGTTGTCAATGGCGTCCGAGCGACGATGGCGACGAGAGCCGTAATTGTACGACCAAACGTTCCCCCTCAGCTTCCCTCTATTGAAACATCTGCCACGGTCACTAACGTCTTCATAAAGCAAGGTCTTCCCGAATGTTGCCCCTCTCCGGTGGGATCTCTTTGCTCGTCTCAACAATTCTTACCATATCTACCGCTCATGTCATCAATCCATCGCGGAATGTCCTCTCTAGCCGTCAACAAGTCCAAGTGGACATCAGATACGTAGATGCGGACACCGTCAGCTTCAATGGATGGGAAATCTCCGGTTGCGGTACTCCCCAGAATATGGGGCCCAGACTCAATGGGATCTTGGGCTTCCTCTTCCGAATGAAACCGCATCTCGAAGCCGTCGTCGCTGATGCCCAGTTGGGTACACGCTCTTCCCACGGTTACACCGCGTTCTTCAAATCGTCCGTCAATGTGCGGAAAGTAATATCCAAGTACCAAGCATTAGTGGACGTAACCCCCGTTCTAGTCAATGCAGACCGGGCAAAGGTCATTGGCACACACACCCCACAGCCAAGATTCCAATGTATCAACGAAAACGACCCCGGGACAGCAGATATAATGGACCAATGCAACCGCGTGCTCGGGCCAGGTCTCTCACCCCGACACCCTGTCATCGTTCATACTGGGACAGAACGCATATCGATCTGCCCATCGTTCTTCACGATAAAGCAGTATCCGCTCCCGCAGCAGAAATGCCCTACTCTTGGGGCGGATGGCAAATTCAGGCCTGGTGAGGGCGACTTGTTGACCAATGGGTTCGCGTACATGGTGTATGCACTGGTGACACTGTATAATCGGGAGTTGTACGAGACCCATGCGGATTTCAATGCAATGTGGGACATGCAATATGCCGTGGAGTTGACTGCGAGGCAGAGTCTGTTGAACCCGGAGAGCTATGGCTTCTATGCCGGAGGTGAGTCCGGATGATTGGATGATATTGAGGGAATGTATTCGCTGATGTGGTATGTAGCCGTTCTAATGGCTTGCACGACCTTCCCAACAACGAAAGGTCGGCTTGGTGTCGAGTTCTAATTTTAACTCTTCTGGAATACGATGTGGACATCCAGAGATCTACACAACCATCCACCCCACGAGTCTACCATGCACCAATCTCGAATTTCTCTCATAAATAGCCCAGAACTTCTGCATCCTCTCATGCTCCACTCTCGCCATGTCAATCCCCCAAATCGCCGCTTCATCCATCTCTCCATCATACTTTCACCTCATGATTCCTGACCCCTGGTACACTCAGACCTTGCCAACAACCTTGAACTCTCCTCGGGTAGGAGCTGGGAGTACGGTCGCTGCACACCCACGCTAGTAGCTCCCCAACCTTGGACCCTGGCACCAGATT
This sequence comes from Rusavskia elegans, assembly GCA_011316305.1. Lineage (NCBI taxonomy): Eukaryota > Fungi > Ascomycota > Lecanoromycetes > Teloschistales > Teloschistaceae > Rusavskia > Rusavskia elegans. The sequence goes on along the minus strand of SAUG01000090.1, from coordinate 28,470 downwards.
GTTCATCATTGTACTTGGGGTTAAGTGTGAAGATCTCTTCTATAGCACGGACGCGGATTCTTGCATCGCATTGACCGAAGACGAAAAAGGGGGTTGGATGTGAGGAGATCGGCGACTGTAGAGTTTACTGTGGTCATCACAGACTGAATGTAAACCAAGGTAAACCGTTGGGGCAATCAGACTCGAAATGCTACTGGGAAACCTTCAGAGTGAACACGCAGGCGATCTCAAATGGTGGTCAACGTGCCGTTGAATAGTCGCTCGGAGATGCATGACCAGCCAACCATGTGCTGGGAAGTGCACGGCCTGATGACTGCCGCTCGAACGCATCTCAGGCGAATCTACCCGTATCGTTGCTGCATGCAGTCCTCCCCTTTTTCGTCCCATTATCGTCAACCTTCATCCCCGTCTCCGTCGTCCTAGTCGGGCTCAGCTCCTCCGCCTCTCCAGTTACAACAGTCGAACTCCCCACCCGTCTCTCCTCCTACCAAATCTCTTTATTTTCGTCATTCTCGCCGTCGGACTCACCACCGTCTCCACCACCCTCTTTACAACCCTCACAAGCGTCGTCCCCCCCAACCCCTCCATCTCCATTATCTTCGCCGTCGGACTCAACCCCGTCTCCACCGCCCTCCTCCCAAGCGTCGTCCCCCCCACGATCGACGTCCCCTCTATAAACAACGTCCCCCCCACAACCGACGTCCCCCCCACAGCCGTCCCCCCAACAATCGTCCACCCCTCGAAAACCGTCCCCCCAATCCCCGCCAAATCCGTCCACGCCGGCTGCCGTCCCCTCTCCCGCCACCTATCCACCACCTCACTCAACCTCGTCGGCACAGGCCTGGTCCCCCACCCATCCCCGCCCCTATCCCTCTCCCTCCAAGTCTCCACAGCGTCCCTAACGCGCGTGACCTCGCTCCTACGCCACCACTCCTCAACCGCCTCCCTCAACCCCCCCTCCCAAACAGCCCTCTGCTCCACAACCCCATCCCTCGTCCTCCACTCAACCCTCACACTCGCCGTTCTTATGGGCCGAAACACGATGCCCGTGCCATGGGTCACCGTATCCCAGCCCACATGTACCGTTTCGCCGTCGCGAGACCTATGCGTCGTGATGCGGGTTTGGAGGCGCAGGGAGGGGTAGTCGTCGTCGTCGGGCACGCCGGAGGGATACCAGAGGCAGTATTCCGGTGAGGGGCAGTTGGGTGTCAGGAGGGTTTTTAGGGGCGGGGAGGGGTGGGGGAGGGGGTGGGTTGTCATGCCGCCGATGTCGAAGGGGGGTTGCCAGTGGCCTGTTCCGTCCGTGACGATGGGGCCGTCGGTGCGCGGGAGGAGGGTGTGTGTGTTGGTTATTGTGGTTGGGGCGGAGGTTGTGGTGCGAGGGATGATGGTGGTGGTGAGGCTGGGCTGGGGGGGTGTGGAGGCGAGGGCTAGGAGTGCTAGGAGGGCGGTTGGGAGGAGGGTTATGGCGTGCATGCTGTGTGTGTGTTGATAAACGTCAAGGTTGGAGTTCTCCGTGGTTGGATATTGAAGTAGCGAGTGTTTGCAGATCCACGTAGCGATGAATCCGCTATCGATACTGCTGTCTACTCGAAGCCGAAGTCGAGGTGTCGATTTCGCGATCGTTCGAAACGCGTGCTAAGTCGGGGAAAAGGAGAAAGAGAAGAAAAAAAGACGTGAAGTCGCATTTTGTATTTGAAAAGTCGCAAACGGCTCTGGCTGGGATATCAACGCTATTTTGCTCAAACCGTTACGCTTCACCTGTTTCGGCATATTGCAATCACTTATCCAATTGGCTGCGATTACCGTAACGGGTTTGGTCTCCTTATACAGTTCTAGTACCTTGATTTTATACATCTTTTTCCGATAAGTCCCGCGAACCTCATCGCCTTCACCATTCGACGATGGAAATCACGATCTTTTCTCTATATCTTGTCTGTCGTGACGTAGATCCACTAATCCTAGCAAACAAGGGCAAAGAAGACTTTAGCAGGGCAGCTATCTTCGTTTTATCTCTTATACTTGTGAGCACTACGGAAGACGTCCGATGAGATGATACATGAAAGATATACAAAACGGAAAAGTGAGGAAGGAATGAGCAAATGTAGGTTGTTGGATGATTGCCATGCAAGTGCTTCTGAGAATCGAAGTCATTAAGATGAGAGGGGAACAGTTTCTTGTACAAGAACAAGGGGCCAGCCGGCCGGCGGTGTCCGCAAAACCAAAGGACAATGAAAAGAAAGACAAGGGGACCGATTCTTCTGTGTGAGCCACCAGAATCACCTCAAATACCTCAAAGATCAAATTCTCGGTGCGGCCCCGTTTTGAGTGCAAATTTGAGATTTACATTCTGCTGATGCCTGGCTCCGATATCGAGCAAAGCGCGCAGTCCCGGTTGAAAAGGGTGACAAGTGCTGAATTCCCCGCAACCACCCCAATCATTCCCTCCAATTCACTTCTCAACAATAATCCAAAATTGCGCTATCCTCCCCTCCTGCACAGTAACAACATGCGTCCCAAAAACAATCCCCCTCTCACCATTGGTCCGAGGCCCAAAGCGCCACCGCATCATGCCGCGATCGAGCGAAGTTTTGACGACGCCGTCCGTGGTGAAGGTCCAGTGCGGAGGGAAGCGGGATTGCAGGTCGGAGATATGTGCGTTGAGAGCTTCACGGCCGTGGAAAGTTGAGGAGTGGGAGTAGCTGATGGGGTAGGCGACAAAGAGTTGGTTGATGTAGGAGAGGCGGAGGGCGGGGTCGCGTTGGTTGAAGACTGTGAGGATTGCGCTTTTGAGGAGTGAGGCGGTTGCGGCGGGGGGTGGGGGTGTGGGTGGTGGGGTGGCCATGGGTGGCTGAAGAGATTGATGATGGTGATGTATGGTGATGTATGTTGGGGGCTGCTCTCGTGTGCCTGGAAGCCCGTTGGAGGATTTGAGTATGTGGCCAGAGTCTAGTGTGATGATGGAGCGGAGTACGGTCGATGTTCGTGTGGAGCTTGCTATCGGGTTTTAAAGCTCACCAACGCGAATCAAGCTGAATTACAAATGTGAGGGCGGAAGCGGAATTGAGGTGGATCTGGACAAGTCGATTCGTGGGTGTAGAAGGGTATTTAGAGGCGAGCCCGGACGACGATCTTGGGATCTCTTCTCCAGTTAGGCGGATGTGGCGATGGTGATCATTGTGGCGATGCTCGGATCCCGGGCCCAAAAAGGGATTTGTAACCGAGGGAGAAAGCAGGGATGTGATTGGAACTGGTTGAGTTGGTGGTGTTGTTTGACCCAGGTCCAAGCTACCAATTATTATTATACCGATTTTTCTAGGGTAACGCTCGCTGCTTGTGCCGACGGTGCCTGACAGAAAATGTTCACGATCTAATATCGCGGTGGCGCCTGTATTTTGATACCTCCTTTTGAGTAGCGGTAAAGGACAACGCTAGGGTTCTAGGGGTTCCTCACATCGCCAGCGGGATCGGCCCGGACAGCCCCAATGGCTTCTAGCTGACTTGGGAATTGTTCCAATGGTGTGACAGATCGGACGGGTGGGGTTTCCTGGGATCGTTCCGTCGATGCTACTTGGCTAGGTGGATGGGGGTTTTTGGGAACAGCTCGAAAAGCCGTGACCACGGGCGAAGAGCTGTCGTTGGCCATAATCCGTCTGTCTCTAATGACTGAAGGAAATCGGATAGCAGGAGCTACAGCATGAGGGTGGCTATCGTTTGCCGAAGACCGTTGACCAAGGAAATAGAACCGGTGGGAAATTGCGAAGCCATGTCTCCGGTAGAGTATAGGTCGCCAAGTACCAGAATGGCAGAAGAGACAATAGCAGTACCACCACTACTCCGTATGCCCAGGGGTATTGCAGTGATAGATCCCACAGGGCGATTATCAGACCCTTCACCGATCAATATCTTTGGACCGGACGATGAAGGTTAGGTGGGGCCGGTCCAGTGAATTTCGTGGGATGATGGCCTCGTTGATCCTCCGACAGCCATCAGCCTTGCGCGTGTGATGCAAGGCTGACACCAAGATCAGCCATTATTCTCTTTCCCAAAGCTCTTGCCATGACATCCGACTGCATACGTAGCGAATCGATCCGACCACGTCTTCATACATAGTCCCGGACAATCTTCTCCAGCCCAGCTGCCCGTTTCAATCCAGTGGACCGTCCTTAAAGCTGACTTTTGTCGACTCCAAGTATTAAGAGATTGCCATCATGTACATTTACCATCCATTGGACAAAGGATGTATAAGGGTCTTGACCCTCTCTGCCGGTCCTTTCGAATCCGACATACACACCAGCTTAAGCCATGCCAAACTTAAAACCGATTGCCTTCCACGCTATAAGGCATTATCCTATACCTGGGGCAGTAATAATCTCTTACATATTATATACGAGGACACCGAAGACGGAAACCAAAGTCTTCCGGTCACCGAAAACCTGTATACTGCCCTGCAGCATCTCTGAGACAGTTCTTCACCCAGGATATTATAGGTTGATACTGTCTGCATCAATCAATATAACGATAAGGAGCGAAACCAGCAGGTTGTGAGGATAGCAGATATCTAAAGCTCGGCTGCGAAGGTAGTTATATAGCTTGGTCCGGAGGCGGATAAAGGTATAGCGGCTATCGAAGCTTAAAAACGCTCGCTTCGAAGATCCACGTTAACTAGAACTTTTATACGATCAGCGCTGCTAGCGAAGAAGATGCGAAATCTAACTAGCTTAACTTAACTAGATACGCTCCGTTCGACGAAGAAATATAGGTCTCGATTAGATAGCTTCTGGACCGCTCTTGGTTTAGCCGATTATAGATTTGGCAAGAAGTAGCCCTCGCTTAAAGAAGTATAGTAATTATCTGTAGCGATAATACCATAGTATAGGAAGATTTTCGTAAAGTAATCCGATATCTTTATAGGCGGCCTAAACCGGGTAGAATACCACTTCTTAGCAGGACTATACGGTAGGCTCGGAAGATCATTTATATCGGTACTCAGCTATTACTGATAACCGTCCTACGACGAACCAAGGGTGCCTAGTGTTCCGATCCACGTAACAGGATTTACGCGGTTCCGAACCTCGTTTCAGAATACGAAAGGCTTGGGATCCAGTCAGACTATACCAAGACCACCGTTGAAGTTTTTTTTCCGGGACATGATGGTGACAAGCATGTTCGACTATAGAGACCTGGCACTCCTTACCTGCTGTGAACTACAGAATAACAGAGACAAGATACCGTCCTGGGTTCCGAATCGGTCCGTTCCGAGGAAATATAAAGAGATCCTCGGCGCAAGAGCATACGGGAACACCCTGCCTTATACTAGGTACAATAGTGGGGACAGGTACCTGATTACGACGGGACGATATATAGGAAAGATTATAAAGTCCAGCGAATCCTGGTATATAATCCGTCGTTATTAGCTAAGAGCGGCAAAGCACCGCAGCTTCGAGAGACCTATAAGGCTCTGGAAAGATCTATATCGTGGCTTCGAAAATAACTGGGGATTGATAATTTTAATCGGCAGCTGGAAATAATATATCGAATATTATACTGCAACGACTTTTCTAATTATATTAAGCCGGTCGACAGGAACCGTATAAAATACCAAGCAACTCTGGAACACTATCGTATATTAGCGAAATCAATGGCGGAGCCCACTGATATTTTCCTGGAGTCTTGTTATACGTTTCTTAACGCATTCTATTATAATAGGCTGAACCGTTCGATCATCATAACACAAGGAGGCTATATCGGCCTGGCTCCCAAGATCGCTCACCAAGCCGACTGTATCGTGGTATTTCTAGGGTACCAATCACCCATTATTCTACGGCCGAAGGGTAACGAAGATTATCTCGTTGTTGGCGAAGTCTATATAGATAGTCTAATAACAGCTGAGGCCTCCCTGGGTCCACTGCCAGATAACTGCCAACACGTTATTCGCTATAACGTGACTACAGAGGCTGGTTAGGACGCTTTCGCTGACCACGGTAGCAGTATCTGGCAAGTCGAAGATCCAAGACTAGGGCCCTTGCCAGAGGGATAGGTTGAAGAAAACTATCCAATACAGCATATCTATACCTACTATCGTGACATGAAGGAGATCATGCAATTGGATATGATCCGAGGATGATACTACCTGCTTTGCGTGCAATGAACGTAGAGCTCCAGGAATTTAAACTGGTTTGATTACTGAAGAAACAGTCTCTCCATCGAGACACCCGAGATATCCGACTTACAGCCCTATAGCTCTTACTTGCTAAAAGGCTTCTCGGTCATCTATGCTCCGCGCATGCTTCGTACCGTGCTCCGAGTGTCATCAAAAGCCACAGCGTTTGGCGAGGGGAAGTATGTACACCGACGACAGCCATGAACACCAGAACCACCAGGTCAAAGAGTCATCTGCGACGCTTCTGAAGAGAAAGAGCCGAGTCAAGAAAATGGTAGCAGCGACGAGTGGCAGCATGAACCCAGCTAAACCGACGCTCCAGAATATTGGGCATATGATTGACCAAGCGACCACGGGGATAGCAATGCTCCAACGCGCGGCCCGATCACCATAGATCAAAGGTATCGTCAGCCTCCCACGCTTTGCATCTCCATGGATGTCAGGCATATCCTGCATCTGCAGAGTCGTGAAGATGATGCCGCCGATCATTGCCAGCCACCAGTTCGAAGTCTCATTCAGCTCATGCTGGCCGTATCCTGCGGCAACCTTCATTGAGCCGGAACTGTAACAGATGTAGCCGAATCCGTTGAGAAGATTCCGAACGAAGGGGCCGTTGTCTGCTCCGCCAAGATCATTGTACATCCACGTTCCTAGCATCAGAGTGACTGCCTCCCAGGTGCCGCCCAGGCTCAAGGTCGCCAGGTACACGGATGGGATGACTAGTAGGAGCAGGGTTCGGGTCTGGTTGGGGGTGATACGCTTCGAGGGTATGGCACGCCATGGTTTGTTGAGCGAATCCTCGAGAACGGAGTCCGTCTGGGACTGGTTGCAGAGATCGAAGAGGAACAGGCTCAACCAGTTCCATGCGACGGTGTTTGGGATCCGGTGGAAGATCTGCCACGGGTCCGGCGTGTCATTGTCGGTGAGCAGACTCCCAGAAAGAGCAGTGGTGACTCCCAGGATTGTTTCAGGCACGATGACACTCTTGATATCGCTGACGGTGAAGAGCCAGATGGTGTATGCGTGATAGAAAAGCTTGGAGAACTGGCCAGGCTGGTTAGCCGGGGAACAAGAAGTGGTGTGTGAGCTCGAGTGTTCAAAGGGGTGGGCTTGCCATTTTGGTCGATTGCAGGATCGAATGTGCTGGGGCTGTCGCACAGCTTGTGGAATCTCTTCAGCAGGTGTCAGTGAATGGATGCCGCCGTAAGGCAACTGCAATCATGATAATCTGGACAAGTAGTTCGGACAAAGTAGGAGCTTCAGTCATTAGCTGACATATTCCAGCGTCGGATGTCTGACAGGAAACGTCAGGAATTTGGATCCTACTGCTCCAGCTTGACGATGAAGGAGGTCACCGCCAGGCCAGCGCTGCAGCCCCATGATACTGCTCGACGATGTCTAAGGATGGGAGTTGATGGGTCTCGGGGAGTTCCTTGGCTGTGCAGAAGATGCGACTTCATTCTGACCGGCCCCGTAAGGTAGCCTACCATGCGGAGCACGTCAGATGCAGGATTCGATCGATGCGGGACGAATCAATCGAAGAACTAGTAAAGTAACGATGATCGCCATAATAAGCCAGCCGAGGGATATCATCGATCTCGGGTCAAACAGTAGTAGTGTGCAGTAGAGTACCTTGGAGGCTCGGAGGATACCGGAAGGACCTAGGGTTTTAGTGCCTGCACGTCAGCGCGGGAAATGCCGGAGCTGGTGACGTCATGTGTCAAATCTTCTGTGTCTCCTGGCACTGCTCTTCCTTGTCTCAGCTCTCAGCTGAGCTCTTACTTGTGCATCTTTTTGAAACAAACATGGAGGTATCACATCTAAGCGATCGAATCGGTGAAGTAGCCATGTTCCACGGAGTATCCCCCCTCTTTGGCAAGACTGCTTCTGTCGAGGAGCCATATATTCGGTCCGGAGGGCATACACCACCGGTGACTGCAGACCACAAACACTCGACTTCCTACGAAAGGCCCTTGACCGCTTCTGTTCAACCCCGAAAGCTATTTGATCTTGATCCATCGGAGGCACCTTGATTTCAGCATCGGCGAATGGCACCCATGCTGACAAGACATAAGCCAGCTCTCGGCCCGCCACGAAGCTGAACGTGTTGCACGGTCCGCCACTGCACCATGCAGCATGCCCTGTCCCCTGCACCCCCTTTCTGCTTCATCGATGGTGCATGTCCTAGGAGATTTGGTGTCGTGGCGCCCATACGATTGCGACTATGGGGTGCCATCCATTATCTGGCCCCCATCTTTCCATTCCTGCTCATTGCTGCACTCATCATTCATCAAGTTGCATCGATCCACTTTCGGCTGCTGTGGCTGCTGTCGTCCTTCCTGAAACCATAGCGGTGCCTGGTCCGAATGTTCCACTACAATGGCAACGAGTGTGGTGGAGGGCACAGCCCATGCAGTCTTCCCACCTGCTCGGCAGCTCTTGCAGCGTCTCATGACAGCGTCTCCAATCCGACCCCTGCACCCGATGTCCGGTTGTACATTTGGGGTCCTGCAGATATCTCCTTTCACAAGCCAGCCGCTGTGAACAATAGACATTTGATGAAGCCCGACTCCAGTCCGAAACCTCCACGTTCGTTGCTCTTGGGCCACTCGGGAGTCTCGTCATCTCAAGGCACCTTTGGAGACATTGAACTTCCCCACTTGGACTGTAACAAAGCTCTGGGCAGCACTCCATCAAAATTAGGCGCTCAAGCTCTTCTCTGCTCCTGAAGTGTTCCATCACGCCAATTATGAGCGCTCCTCTTCTCCAAGCACCGCCAGAAGGCGACGTGGATCTGCGAGGACGATTCATGGCCGGCATCATCATCATGACTGTCATTGCGGTCGCTATCGCTTGGATCCGAATGTATACCCGCGCCTTTGTGAGTCGCAACCTGTGGTGGGATGACTGGACCATGTTCGTTGCGTCGGTATGATCTCAGCCTTGTATGGGCAGCCCGAAGTGCACGACAGATACTGAAGTCAGACCAGTTTATTACCATCGTGACCGACGCCTTCCTAATCAACGCCTACCGCTTAGGCTTGGGCAGGCATTTGTTCTATGTCCCGCAACCTAACGTGCCCGAGACCTTCAAGTGGCTCTGGGCTGCCGAACCAACAAACCTGTTTGCTGTGTTCCTTGTTCGACTGTCCATTGCTCTTTTCTTCCTTCGCCTTGTTCCACCCAAGAAGCGCTACATTCGGACCATTTGGGGCATCATTGGCATTCTTGCAATATCAGATATCTATGTGTCCATTAACTTCTTTTTCGAATGCGTACCCATTCACAAAGTCTGGCTGCCTCACGCATCGGGTTCATGCGCCGTCAGAGATGCCATCAACGAATCCGCATTATGGTTGTACCAAGGTTCGTGGGTTTGCGATTTGATTTAAGCCATAGCTTACGCTTTTCGTCCAGCGGCTTCGATCTTGTCAGATGTCGTCTTGCTCTGCATACCCGTGTGTATGTTCTGGCGGCTACAGGTCGATCTTCGTACAAAATTGGTCCTGATCTTCCTTTGCTGCCTTGGAATCTTGTGAGCCATCCACTGCATAGCGTTGAATAACCGCGCGCTCACAAAGCTGGCCCAGTACGTGCGCTTGCGCCGTCGTCAAATCAATTTTGTTACCGAATCTGACAAGGACTGACCCCGATAAGACCTGTATGGAGATCCTTCCCAGCTGTACTGGCTGTTTTCTGCCTCTCTGCTGACAAAATCGTCATCTTAGGGATCGTTGCTGATCTATGCCTTTGGGCTCCGTCAGTATTCCCATCCCTCTAAGGCGATCGGACATCTAACATAATACGTAGACTCGAATTGTGTGTTGGTATGATCTGCGGGAGCATCCCTACTTTACGGCCTCTGTTCTTGCATTGGCGAAAACCGACGTCCAAAAATTCCTACATCCCCTCTGGAGCCCCCATGAAGCTAGATTCATACAAGCATCGACCACACAAAGTGAACCAGGGTCCTAGCTCCCAGTTCTCCATAGTTAAGAGCAAACCTTCTCTTTTGCCTTCAGTGTCTGAAGAGCGCATTGTTCCACCTGAGGAAGAGAATCGGATTCTGAAGACGCAAGATATCGAGATCTCTTTCAAGAAAGCAACAACGGCCGGGAAGACTACCGAGACGCAACACGCTGGGTGGAACGCAGTTTGAGCGGCGGCATGCACATGTGAAAACAATCTCTTGAGAGTGGCATAGCGAGCAGTACCTTGCACCCTGGACCGCAATGAATATATGCTTCCGCAAGCTCGGTCGAAAAATCCATTACAGCAACATCAAACAACCCCATCTCTGCTTATTCCACTACCATTTGCCATTCCCTCTATTTGCCGGAAGTGAAGAGATTGATGGGAACTTCTCCGGGCATTATGATAAGCTGCTAAGTACTCAATTCATAAGGAAATCCAGGCTTGTGCGTCACCCAACGTCCTCCAAATCTTGGCTCACGTCATGTCCGGCCGTCACGTCTTTGCCACTGACTAGCTCAGATGTCTTCTTCCAGGATGCCCCATCGGAGTTGTGTGGATCCATGTACGCGCACGCCATCGATGACATAATGCTACAGAACCCCTTCACCGGCACAAAGCTCGCGGGTTTCGACGATGGCGATGAGGACGAGAGGAGCATTGTTAACTACGATCGAGTCGACCATGAATTGAACGAGGAGCGATGGAACCTCGAGATTATGGGGGCTGGCCCATCTCTCTTCCAGCGGTGCTGGGGCTTTGACATCCACCGGATATGTGGACACTCACCTGGTCCGCTAGGGATGTTTCTAAGGCTTTGACTCGGACGAGATTCCGGGGTTGCTTTGGGACAACTGCGATATTCTATTTCCTAACATGGCACTAGACCGTTCTCATCGATTCTTCTGAAGGTACGGAGTTCCTGATTGAGCACATGCGTTTGCAAACCTACCGACATACGCCATCAAGGCGAAATCAGGCAAATTAATTGGAAGAGTGAACGTGGAATTGGAAATTCTGAAGGACATGGTAATGGGCGATCCGAAGGTCGTCGAGATACAGCGGAGGGTACTTCGCGCATACCGTCACCCTGTTGTATGCACAGGATATCCTGCTTCCCGAGACGAGCCAGCCATCGACCAGACCGGCAATGGCTGCTGCCGACGGAATTGAAGAGCTTCTTATCGTCGCATAGCTGGCCGTCAGAACGGAACATGGCAGCTTGAACCGGTCAGGCTTAGAAAGGCATTGTTCGAATGCAGGCCAAGCTGTCGTGCGGTGGCTCCAGAGATAGCATCCCAGAACTACTTACTCAGCCGGATCTGTTGGATCCATGGGGCCAGCGTTTGAGTCGATCCATGTGCATACCTAATCCATCTTTGCTGGGGGATTTCACCCATGCCACGCTGCTGCATATGCAATGCTGCTTGTCACACATACTGTTGCTTTAGCCCCGCAATAGTGTTGGATGTTGCCCACGAAGCGGCAAGGTGATCCTTCCGTGGTTCACTTCCTAACCCTCCATGTCCAAACGGCAAGCCGCATAACGTAGCTTGAGCCAATGTCCATCGTCAAAACAGCTATCGAAGTGTCGAATCAAGCATGTCGGTACCACGACATTGGCTGTTACACTTGCTTAGTCAGTCAACCAACCATGAAGTAGCAACCACATCCAGGTCCCTCTAGCCAACCTTTATAACATCAACGCCCTTCTGGTCAGCCTTGTCTGTATTCTCTTGTAACATAGACGCAGGTCGCCAACACTGATAACATCCCAAAGCCTCACATTGCAGCATGACATCTCTTCCAGGTCCCAGCAAGCCAGCATATGGATCCCGGCTGCTACCTCAAGTCCTCGACGACCTCGCCATCACCGACCCCGAAAGAATATACGCTGCCTTCCCCAAGACAACAAACCTCGATGATGGCTTCCGGAGTGTCACCATGGCACAAATGGCTCGAGCAGTCAACCACATGGCTTGGTGGCTCGAGAATCAGATCGGCACAAGCCCCTCATTCGAAACGGTCTCTTATCTCGGTGTTCCAGATATTCGCTATGCTATCTTCTTCCTCGCAGCCGTCAAGTGTGGGTACAAAGTGAGTCGGCCTTCTGCCTCCACCTGAGCTATCTGAAAGTCCTCACATCCAGTGATTGCAGGTGCTCTTCCCTTCACCACGTAACACTATTCAGATCAACATGTCCCTTCTGGATCAAACCCAGTGCTGCGAGTTCTTTGCTTCACCCGAAGTGCTTCCAATTGCCGAGTCGCTGAAGAAGGAAAGGAAACAGCTTCGCGTCTTGGCAGTACCGACCTTGGACGACATGCTCGTTGACGCCAGCGAGCATTACCCGTATGACAAAGACTATGCGACGGCAAGATGGGAACCGATGGTCGTACTGCATTCTTCCGGTTCGACTGGTGGGCCGTCCTCTTTCATTGGCAAGCACGGGATCCAGTGCATCCGTTGACATCTCGAATGGATGTTTGGCCAGACCAAGCAATACAAGGCTGACTCGTACGTTCTAGGTATACCGAAGCCCATTGTCATGAACCACGCCACCTACGCCGTCATTGACAACGATCGGAATCTTGACAAGGTTCCCGGGCGACGCAACCAAAACTTCTCACTTTGGAACTTTGGCGACGAGGGAGGCTTCTCTTTTTCTTCATTCCCACCTTTCCATGTATGTTCTTCCTCTCTAAGCAGTAGCCCAGCGTCAGGACCATATGATCAACATTAATTCCAACACAGCCGAGGGTTATTCAATCGTGCTGTTGCCGTACTGATCGTTGTTTAGCTTGGCGGCTTCGTGGCCTACATCGTACTACCCATCTATTCCACACATTCAAGCGTCGTACTCGGCCCATCCAATAAACCATCAACGGGTCAGACTGCTGCAGAAGTCATGCGGCAGTTGAAACTCAAGGCTTTGTTCTGTCCACCCAATATTTATGAACAACTACTACAGGAACCAGATGGCCTTGAGCTCGCCAAGAACCTTGAATTCGTGATGTACGCTGGTGGGCCCCTGACTACCGCCACAGGAACAGCTTTGAGTAAGGTCACCGACGTATGTGGCTTTTACGGCTCGACAGAAGCCGGTCCAGCCCAGACTCTGGTTCCTACGCGCGAAGACTGGGACACCTTGGAGTTCCATCCGCTGTATGGCGCTGATCTGCAGCCGTCAGTTGACGAAGCGTACGAATTAGTCCTCCACCGCGATTCCAAGCTTGAGGGCATTCGAGGTCTTGACAACAATTTCCCCAACATCGACACCTGGCGGACTAAAGACCTATTCAGACCACATGCCAGCAAGCCTAACCTCTGGAGATTCCATGCTCGCACCGACGAGATCATTGTTCTCTCCAACGGCGAGAAGTTCAACCCAGTCCCCAGTGAAGCCATCATCAACAGTCATCCATTGGTTTCCGCCGCCCTGATCGTTGGCCAGGGGAGGTTCCAGGCAGCTCTGCTCATCGAACCTCTCAAGACAGATAAGTCGAAAATTTCCTTGATTGACGAGCTTTGGCCCACCATCGAGAAGGCGAATGCCCAAGCTCAAGCCCATGGCAGGATCATACGGACAATGATCGTCGTGGCGGACCTAGCGAAGCCATTTGAGCGGGCGGGCAAGGGTACTGTGGTCCGCAAGATGACCGCAGAGAAGTATGCAGCCGAAATTGAGGCTTTGTACTCTGATGATGTTCTTCTTGAACATCAGGGTGGGCCTGCACGAAGCAACGCAAGCGATATCAACGCACTGAGAGAGTTTCTCCGCCAGACTATTGACAGGTCATTTCCAGTCCGAGGAATTGAAGGAACCGAGGACTTGTATGTCCTTGGCCTGGACTCTCTTAAGACGATCGAGATAATCTCTCTGGTAAAGGCAGGGCTTCGTAACCACCACTTACCCTGGCTCACAAGCCAAACGCTTTACACCAATCCCACAATCGATCAACTTGCGGAACAAATCTATGTACATCTCAACCCAGCATCCAATGTTGACTCAGGCAGGTCGGATGACTTCGATCTTCTCAAGGGCAAGCAAATCAATGGATCGGAGAATGGACGCATTGAAGCAATGAGGAACCTTGTTGAGAAGTATACATATGACCTCAAGGAGTCAACAATATCAGAACATCCACCAGCCGCGTCGTCGAAGTGTTTCGTCTTGACTGGTTCTACTGGGTCTCTTGGAAGGCGACTCTTACTAGACTTGGTCAAATCTCCTCAAGTCAGCAAAGTCTACTGCCTTGGTCGCCGCGCAAACGCCAAAAGTCAACATACGGAACTCGAACAGCAGACGCAGACAGCTCCGGTCGAATTCCTTCAAGTAGACTACAGCCGCTCAGACCTAGGCCTCACCGCGGCCAAATACGCAGAAATCGCCGACTCGGTAACTACGATCATCCACGCCGCCTGGAAAGTTGACTTCAACCACTCTCTCGCCTCCTACTCACCCATCCACCTTCGCGGTCTCCGCAATCTCATCAATCTTTCCCTCCTCAGCACCCACCGGGCACACGTCATTTTCATATCCTCCACATCCTCCGTCTCTCGCTACCCAAAAATCTCCCCCGAACGCGCCATGGTACCCCAACATCACATCTCCTCCCACGCCGCGGCCCAACATATGGGGTACGCCGAATCCAAAAATGTCGCCGAACATATTTTACATCACGCCGCGCAACAGGCAGGCGTTTCCAGCACCATCCTCCGCATCGGGCAAATCGCTGGACCGATCGCTTCTCCAGGGGTATGGAATCCAGATGAATGGGTCCCGGCTCTTATCCGATCTTCGCAAAATATGGGATGTGTGCCCAACGGGGTGCCGTTTGTTGATTGGATACCTGTAGATAGTCTTTCACGGATTATCGTTGAGCTCGCCTTGGCCATCAATATACCTTCCACCACCATACCAAAGTCAGTGACCGAACCATCAATCTACAATCTCGTCAACCCATATCATTCGTCCTGGTCCACCCTCATTGACACCATCAAAGAGTACATCAGCGCTCCCTCTTCTCCTATCAACGTTATTCCCTTGGAGGATTGGGTAACTCGTCTCTCATCTTTTGATTCCGACGATTCGTCCACCATGGAGAAATATCCCGCCACCAAAATTCTCCCCTTTTTCGCTGCCCTTGCGGAGGGAAGCTATTCTACCAGGACAACTGTTTACAATACCGCTAACGCCGTAAGGGACAGTCCGACTATGGCAGCGTTGAAGGCGATAGATGGGGATGCAATGGGGAAGTGGATGAAGGGATGGGGCTATCAGAAAAACGTGTAGTGGGGCGACATGAGGGCGATAGATTGGGAATGGAGATCAGGTATGGGCTGCGAGCTATTCGGGAAACCCCCTTGTTTCTCAAATGTGTACTGGGTTTAACAGCAGCAGGAAACCTAAGTATGGGTATTCAATGACTCTCTAGGCCCTTTATCTTTATTATTTCTTACTTATATACAATATATAACTGGTTTCATTATATAGAATAATATCAATACAGTCCTACTGCGAAATCATTCTACTGTTTCTATATTTCCAACTCTGTCCTCTCTTCTCCTCCCTCTTTCTTATACCCGCAGTCTTTAACACCATTTCAGAAAAAGGTATCTCAATATAAATCCATCTATCCATTCATCTATCTATATTCTATCTACTATAAAACCTTTCAATCCCATTGACATCCAATAGTTACCACAGATCTGCACGCAAAAGATCTCGTACTGTTATTTAATAATCCATCGACGAATATAACGTTTTTTCCCCCCCCGGAAATGATAGAATAGAAAAAGAGAAAATGAAGTTCCGTGTAACAATGATATAGTCAATTGGCTGTTACATAGAGAATATATATACGTTTCTTTCCTCGAAGAAAGTCCACCGTCGCTTTCGCTCGAGAATATCGAATTCTATCGTGATCTATAAAGAGATCAGAGGATATATTTAAAGTACGGATTTGCTTTATCCGTCAGGTCCCGAAACGCCATTTTATCTCTTTCGGCATCGTCCCCTGGCATCCGATCTCTTCGCTGATTCTCACTTTTCAGGTGGAGATAGAGGATGACCGCCAAAACGATGACGATACAGTAGCTGTTGGGGCATGTAAGTATAGATTCTCACGCGCGGAAGTCCCAGGTATGGTATAGGACAGAGGGTTTAGAGGTGGATTGGAGATGCATACCAGATAATCAGCCCCAGCCAAAGTTCCGGATAATGCCGGTCGAGCGTTTGTGTCTTGATCAGCTGCGGTCCCACGATCTATCCGTGACACCCACTATCAGCATCTCATACCCCTCCTCTCCATCATGAAGGGTAAAAACTTACATTCCCCACACAATAAGCCACGAAAATTGCCGCGGCAGTGAAACTCTTCTTCGTCGCGCCGGCCACATTCGCCATACCGATGTTGATGATCAAAAACACCACAGGGCCGAAAAATCCGATTATCGTGTATCCCGCCACCGGCGTCGGGGCGCGAGGATACCAGTCACTTTTCCAGATCATTATGCAGCCGGCGATGACCGGGAGGCAGCATAGGATGAGCAGGATGAGGCAGATGTTGCGGATGCGAGAGGAGATGTAGCCGGTGAGGAGGACGAAGATGAAGACGATGGCGCCGAGAGGGAATTGTAGAAGGATTGACTCGAGGGTTGTATAACTGGACTGGGTAGTCAGTATGCTGGCGGCGAGGCAGTGGAGTAGATGCAGAGGACGAGCTTACCCAAAGTTGGAGACGATGAGGGGACCAAATCCGCTGACCGCGCCGTTGACGGTGTAGCTTGACTTCATATCAGTGACGGATCAGGCTGCGGGAAAGTTTGGCGGACATACGCCGCTGCCATCATGAAGAAAACGAGCCAGATCTTGACATCCAGTATCGCCTCCCTCAATTGCTCCTTTTTCACCATCTGGCACCTCACCCCCGTCTGGCCCTTTCTCAAACGTTCGACGGCAACGACCCTCTCCTCTTCTGTCAAGAACCAAGCATCAACCGCGGAATTCGGTATCCAGAAACAGATGCATCCAAATCCGATCGTCAGAGCCCCAGCCAACAGGTAGATATACTGCCACCTCTTCAAGCTCCCTCCCGTGATCTGGGCAAATCCGTAGTTCAATGCTCCACCGATGATAGTCCAAGCGCCGGTGGAGGAGAACCACCAACTCTGTCTCAATGCCTGCTCCTCTTGCGTGTAGTACCCACTGACGATACACATGAATCCGGTTGGTATGATGCTCTCCACGAAGCCCAGGAAGAAGCGCTGGGCGAAGAGCCCTTGCCACGAATTGACGGTTGCCGTGAGCATACATATTAGACCCCAGATGATGACAACCCCACAAAGCACTCGACCCATATTAAAGCGCTGAAGGAGGAAGGTGAGTGGGTATAAGCCGGCCAGCATGCCGAAATAGAACATGGAAGTTGCCCAACTCAGGCGCTGGGTTGATGTCTTTGGAGGTGTTGTGGAGGGGTCGACAACGACTCTCAACTGGAGGTCTCCGGTCATGCCGAAGAGGACCGCACTGCCTAAGATGGCCTTTTCAACATGTCAGCGGGATCTGACGTGGTGTTGGGAAGTAAGAGGTACTTTGTCGTAGTAGACCAGGCCGTAACCAAACCACATGATTGGGATAAGGAACCAATCGATCTTGCGTTGGACTCGGCGTGCCGCGGCCTTGTCGAGGACGATGGCATGATCTGAGACAATGGCGGCAGCTGCATCTTTCTCGAATGATGGGGTGGCCAATTGATCTTGGTGGTCCGATTGTAGATGCCCATTTGATGTGTGGTTTGTAGGGGCGACGGATGGTCCTGTCTTGTCTTTCACTTCGCTATCCATCTCCTTCTTTGCAAAGCAGGTAAAGTCCCTGAAGTTTGTTGTGCTGTTGTCGTCAAGACTTCTTTAGGGGCAACTGGAGGAGGGATGCGAGAGTTGAACTGTTGCACTTGACATATTCACAGATGTGATGGTGCGCAGGGAAGACCTCACGAAATTTCATCATGCTGCAGACGCTAGATAAGGCTAGCACTGGCTTCCACTGTTGCGTGGGATGCAGCATTGATTCGTCGTGGAAAGTGGAGAAGATTCCTGGTGACAGACACGCCGTCTCATGCACGAGATTTTTGCAATTGGCCATGACGTAGTAAGGGTATTTTAGACATCCAACGGGATAGGAGATGTGATTCAAACTTACCACTCCTATGTTTCTCTGGGCTGTAATTGTGTATTTCTATCATGTTTTGCCTTCCACCCGGTGGATTGCCCGCTGTATGACAGACTTGGAGATATCAGGAACCTTCTCCGTACCATTGACTTGGGCTGTCTCGAAACGCAAAGGAGGGTTGATGAGACCAGGCCATATGTCCACGGGCAGGAAGTCTCCGTAGGCGGTCTTGAACGCCTCTCTCTTCATGCTATCCTCCTCATGCAAGGTATCGAGCTTCCGCATTGCATCCTGCAGTACCCTTTCCATCTGTTGCTCCATGAATTGACGCCGGCCAATTTCCACCAGCAGATTGTCGTATGCGCTCAGATAGCCCGAGTAGAAATCCCCGAGGCTTTCGAGCTCGTTCATCCGCTCGTTGATCTTGCCCTTTTCATCATCCCATCTCATGACAAACACTTGACTTTGAGCAAAAAACGCATGCAATCGAGCCTCCAAGGATTCTAACTGTCGGAATGCTTGGAGGACGCTGGAGTGTTCTTCGTCGAGGTGCGCGATATAGGCAGTGGTGTTCTCAAGAAGGCCTTCCATCTCACTGATGTGATCACGGATTTCCGTCAGGACCTCTTCAACTTGATCAGCATCGTTTGCTAGCACTTCCAGCATCTCTTCCCGTTCCAGGTCGGTGATCGGCTCGGGTGGGGCGCTGGCGATCTCTTGTCCCACGGCCATGCCTTCTGGGAGATCATCCGTGAGTCGCTGCGCGGCATCTCCACCGCCCTCGGTATGCTTGATAGCCGTCACGCAGAGATCAAAGTGCTTGACGAGCGATTCCAAGTTGTCCGCCATGTCTTTAGCGCGGTCCTCCATTGATTGTAATATGTCCGGTATTGGCGATCCCGGCGTTGTGTCGGAGTGAAAGCTTCCAGCTGACCGCTTACTTGCTGGTTGGTTCAAAGATACTCCTGGGCCACCAACGATGTTCTGAATCTGTGCCAAGTCGCTGTAGAACCCAAGATTCGTTTGGACCAATTCCGAGTGTGCCTCTTTGGCTGCATTGGCCGAGTGTTCGACAGCGGCCAGCAGCTTGTCGACCCCTCCTTCATCCACAAAGTCCAATAAATTCTTCCTTTGATCGGATTCTGGCCTCAGAGCATGCTCGATTATTGTAGTCCTCAAGCTTTCCAATGTGCGCCTCAGCCGCTTGTCGGCTTCATCGAGGGTTCTTAGGACCTCTCCATACTCCTCGGCACCTTCTGCTTCTATGGCCTTGCTGTGGGCATGTACGCCATGTAGAGTGTGCAGTTGTGTGGTGATACCGGCTCGAAGAAAGGAAGTGCGAGCGGAGGTGATGACGGAGGTCTCGAGATGGAGCCGAGTGGAGGTGACGATCTCGTTGGCTCGCCATACATGCTCTATGGAAGATAGAGAACGTTTGGAGGCTACCAGATGTGACACCAATGTATCTAAAGAGCTCGGGGCAGGCGATGCTTCCCGGATGGATACTGAAGAATTCGAGGAAACCATGGGAAGCTGAAATGTACCTGTCAAAATTGATCTTCGTTGTGGCTCTATGGTGGTAGAATATGTCCGTACTATCCAGTGGAAAAGTATCGCATGGCAGTTGAAATCTGCCTTGTCACCTCTGCACGCATACTGGAGACAGCACTTCGTAGCGGTCTTCGCTGTCGAGGCTTGTCGGTGTATCCGTATCGGAGAAATTCCGCTGCCGAGCTTCTGCGATCGGGTCTAGTTATCTTTAGCGGCTTGGCGAGCTTGGCAATCTAGCGGTACTTCACTCCCAGATCGGACTCCTTCATCCCAACATGGACGCACACGACTCTGCTTATCGCAGTCCACCGTCTCATAATCTCTGTTCTGTTCACTGGGAAAGGAATGATAATATGTCATAGTACATTACATCGTCTTCAAAGGACTCACCGCACTGGACACAGGATCTGATACACCAGCACGCCATCGATTGCGAATCTGCGCCTTGCATACCGTGCCCCCATTTCCACTTCGGTCGGAGAATTCTCAATGCTCCGTTTTGGCCACATATATCGCCGATGGACCTTGATGTCTTCCTAGACACACGTCTCCAATCTTGATATGCACCACAGCATGGATCCCACCGAGAGTCCTGCTAAGAAGAGACGACTATCCCTCGGTCGGAACGAGCGATCTCCTCCTTTCACATTTCCTCATCAACACGCTCACTATGGAGGCGAGCATCTGCGAATGTCTTCAACGGCTACCGCGAAAATGAACTTCGGTGATGGCGCCAACTTCTCCACCTCAGCAAACTCAAGATTAGCTGGCCAGACAGTTGCCCCCTTCCTCGCCAAGCACATACCCAATGAGTATGCCCATCTAGGAAGACCACCAGCTGCAGGCAGCCCTGCTGCTACGAATCCAAATACCAAGTACTGCTACAGGCACCGGCCTGACATGAAATGCCGACGGCAGGCTGACGAACCTTCCATGGATCAACTCCAGCATGTTAGTCTTGTCGATACTGCAATTGACTGTATATCGACTGACGAGAAACAGGAGCTCGAAGATCTATCTCAAGCCGATCAGCAAGCCATAACCCACGTCTGGTCTTTGTTCTCGGCCGCACCTGCCGCACATCGCAACCTCATGCTGCAAGGCATCCTGACCCAATGCTGCTTTCCGCAATTGTCCTACCTCGCATGCAACATCAGAGAGCTCATTCGAATCGACTTTCTTACCGCTCTGCCTACCGAGCTCTCGTTGAAGGTCCTTTGTTATCTGGACACGACGTCACTTTGCAAGGCGGCTCAGGTCAGTCAGAGATGGAGAACATTGGCGGATGATGACTTTGTCTGGCATAAGATGTGTGAACAACACATCGATCGAAAGTGCACCAAGTGCGGGTGGGGGCTTCCGCTGCTCGAAAGGAAAAGGCTGAGAGCCTCGAAAAGAGAACTACAGCTACGGGCAACAGGCAGAGGTCTCAATGAATGGTCTCCCAACATCACGCCATGCCCAGAGGCTTTGGCCGAATCGGGCGAGGATATTCTTGCCGTCGCGAAGGCAGCTCCTTTGTCAGCCAACGATGGCCGCCGACGATCTAATCGCCATCTGACCGTCTACAAGTCGGTGGAGGAAGACTCATACTTCCAACCGAAATGCCGGCCTTGGAAGGAAGTTTACAAGGATCGCTTCAAGATCGGCATCAATTGGAAGCATGGGAGATACTCAACCAAGATATTCCGCGGGCACTCCAATGGTGTAATGTGTTTACAATTCGATGACCACGTGTTGGCTACCGGATCCTACGACGCTACCATCAAGATATGGAATCTGGAGACATGCGAAGAGATTCGCACGCTGAAAGGCCACGAGTGCGGCATTCGTTGCCTCCAATTCGATGAGACCAAGCTTATCAGCGGCAGCATCGACCGCACCATCAAGGTGTGGAACTGGCATACCGGAGACTGTTTGTCCACCTACACCGGTCACAGCGGTGGTGTCATCGGACTGCATTTCGACTCGGCGTTGCTCGCGTCGGGTTCCATGGACAATACTGTCAAGATCTGGAATTTCGAGGACAAGTCGACATTCCTCCTCCGTGGGCATGGCGACTGGGTGAACGCGGTGAGACTAGATTCGGCGTCCCGCACGGTGGTATCTGCCTCGGATGATTGTACGGTCAAGATGTGGGATCTTGACACGAAACAGTG
Organism: Rusavskia elegans; assembly: GCA_011316305.1. Taxonomy (NCBI): domain Eukaryota; kingdom Fungi; phylum Ascomycota; class Lecanoromycetes; order Teloschistales; family Teloschistaceae; genus Rusavskia; species Rusavskia elegans. The sequence goes on along the minus strand of SAUG01000090.1, from coordinate 6,452 downwards.
CATTCGAACGTTCGAGGGCCACGTGGGCCAGGTGCAGCAAGTGCTCCTGATGCCGGCGGAATTCGACTTTGAGACGGATGAGGAAGATGGCTCTTCATCGACGGCCAGCTTCCAATCGCAACCGGCACCAAGGCAGACGATGGCGGAGCCACCTCTTCCGGATAGCTTTGGACCAGGATTCACGTGCAATGAGCGGCACTTGCCGCCGCGATATATGCTCAGCAGCGCACTGGACTCGACCATCCGGTTGTGGGACACGGCCAACGGCAGGTGCTTGCACACATACTTTGGACACCTCGAAGGCGTGTGGGCGCTCGCGGCTGACACGCTCCGGATCGTCAGCGGGGCCGAGGACCGGATGGTCAAGGTGTGGGATCCCAAGAAGGGATACGAAAGGACATTCACTGGCCATGCAGGGCCAGTCACCTGCATTGGGCTCAGCGACAACAAGATCTGTACGGGCAGTGAAGACTGCGAGGTACGAATGTACAGCTTTTGAAGCACCCAACTCTTTTCATATTTGTCATGTAGCGATTCGTGTGGATTTTGCGATGGAGCTTGTTTTATTTGAGATACCCCTGGTCGCGAGTGGTGCCCAGGCGTTCTGGAGGAGCTCATGTGGGCGTGGCTGGAAAGATTTCTCCACTTTTGTCTTCTTTCCTCCGATCATTATCCGTATTGGGGACCAATCCACCATCAGCACGACTTGAATTATCGTGAGTAAGATATAGGATAGTATACCGTTCTGCTACTACCCCTGTTAGGTTGTTGATGGTCCTCGGACAGTCTCATCCGACATGGTATATATCAAACGCTCGCACTAAGGAGGTTCAGATGTGGGTGCAACATTTACTGACGCGGTCGGTGCTTCGTCACTGTATTTTACTTGTTGGTAGGTACTTACTTATCTCTGGACCATAGCGACCAGACAGCGGCATCCTTCCACGCTCGACGCTCATGCACCCATAAAGAACTTTTACAAAGCACGGCAGGCAGCTTGCTCCTCTTCATTCCGATTTCCGAATCCTTTTCGCCTGCATCACCGAATCATCGGGGTAGGCTAGTACAACATACCCTGCAGGTGCATTCAGCCCCCAACAGCCCATGGGGGAGGGAACAACAAATCAGCGGTGCTTTGCTGGTCTGGCGCGGCTGAAGTCGACCACTCTCCATCTCCATCTTACTGTACTCCGTACTACTACCGCACTCAAGAACACGAGGATGGTGTTTCATCTCACAGGTGTCGCCTTGCAAGGCGTGCCATCATTGGCACCCATCCACTACTCTCGGTCCAGGCCGAGTGCGTCGATTGAGTATCCCACCATGATCCTGGTAGCCACATGCTCAACACGCAGTTGGTGTACCACCAAAACGGTCCTACTGCTTACGCCGCATCAACGTGGCATGCTGCATCTCCCACTCTGGGCAATGATGCGTGCATACCCATTGCATTCCGGTGCTTTATACGCTCACCTTGCGTTTCAGCTTCAGCTTGATGACTCTATCGGACTCTCTGCTCGCGGGGATAAGCAGCATCTCACCCGATTTGATCTCTTTAATTGTCTCTTCCTTTCCCTTCCCACCCTTCCGACCTGTGCTCTCACAGCAATTGTGTCATACCCTTCCTTTTAGCCACTCTTTCCTTCCTCCCTTACACCATTTCATGTCTTGAAGGCACCAGACCATCGTCTCAAACTCACTCTTACAATCGTCAGTAATACCTTCTCGGTACCCTCACCGCCTCCGACACCAACCACAAGAATGTCCTCCCCCCTCTCCGCACCCTTCTCCGTTTTCCCTTCCCAAGCACCAACCTACAATTGCCATTACAAATCTTGTCTCCGCCGCTTCGCCCACATCTCCGAACTCGACCGCCATCACGCAGTCCAACATTCCAGCGTGGGCCACTCCCCCATCACAGCCTTGAACGTCCGAATCCCCACCTTCCCATCCCTACCCACATCAACCGCTCCAAGTCCAGCCTCCTACCACCCCTCCCAAGAAAAAGACAGCTACCCTTTCCCACCCATGCACAATCTCGAGCACCCAAACCCAACGCGTCCCGCGCTGCGCCCGCACCACATCCCGACTTCCTCGTCCTCGGAATCCTTACCGGCCGTACCCACTTGTCCCCGTCGCGCGCACAAATCATCGCCGACGATGAAAACTTCCTCGACCTCCTCCTCCTCCTCGTCGACTACCACTTCCTCATCAGCGTCTTCCTCACGAACAAGCATTCCCAAGGCCTTCAAATGGCCATCCGTCACGGGCCCCAAGAAATCAAAACCAAAACCAAAACGGAGCACCTCAACAACGATGCGCTGTGGCCGGCATGGCGATGAATGGTTGGGTCTCAAGGGGTGGAGGTTTTGGCGATGAGGGGATGTGTATGACGAGGTATTGGATGGGAGGGGATGCGGATTGGGGCTGCGGTGTATGTGTATTTATATTGACATTGGTAAGGCTTAAGCCTTTTTTGGTTTGGGGGAGTTGGGGGGATGGAAAAGGGGGATAAGGTTTTCGGGTTCTGAGCGTTGGGGTTTGCGTGCTTGGTGATGCTTTGTTGTTGTTTTGTAGGGTTGTTTCACTGCCGGGTAGATGGTTTTTTGGGGATTTGGGTGGTGGGGTTGGGTGGAGTGTGTGGGACTGGATTGGATGGGATTGGATGGGACTGGATTGGATGGGATGGGATTGGATTGGATAGAGGGATAGGATGGGATTGGATTGGATAGGATAGGATAGAGGGGTAGGATAGGATAGAGAAATAGGAAAAAGGAATTGGATAGAAGCGAATAATAAAGACATCATCGAATACACCATCTTTCGATATCGAATACCTCAGTTGGGGAAAGATTTTCACATCCATTGCCACGAACAATATCTTTTATCTTTTATTCTCTGGCTATAATTGGGAGGTATTGATGAGTAAAAAAATTGTTCTTCATTTTAGTCCGGCGGCGCGGATACGGCTGGGGAGGGGGGCGGTGATGGGTGGTTTCGTGAGGGAGACCGAGGACGGTATATTTGTAATGCGATGGAGATTGGTGGAACAAGTGAGTTAGTTCGGTTACCTTTGGTTTTTGATTATTTTGGATTCTGGGACTTATAAATAGCCAGGTAGTAAATTTTGCATTACAAGTAAACTCAATGGGGTATCATATCATATCTACACATGCAAACAAATCACCCGAGCGTGTTATTGATAAGACGGTAATCAGCATTGAAAAGCCACGCCCTCTCTCTTGGCCATATTCTTGCCTCCACCAGCGAAACCGGTGCCTTCGCTTTGTAGTTCTACTACTCCTCCTCTCTTCTCCTCTTTCCCTCTGCCTTTCTCATTTTTGTCATCTTGATCTTTTTTACTACCCTTTTTCTGATTTGGAGGGGTGAGATCTCTGTCGCAGACATAGCATGTTGCTTTTTCGTCGTCGCCGGTGGTATCGTCGGATGGGGCTGAGGATGAGTGTGGGTCTGGAGGTTTCGGCGTCATGAATTTCAGCCCGCAGGGTTTACAGAGCACATGCCCGCAAGGGATAGCGAGGAGGGCTTTTGAGGCGTTGGTTAGGGTTTTGGTGCAAGCGGGGCATTGGAGTTTCGAGTTTTCCGTGTCCGTGGTGCTGGTGGTTGGTTTTGTGTCTGAGGTGGAGAAGTTGATTGTAGTGAGGGTTTTTAGACTCAGGGGGTGGGTTGAGGTTGGGGAGGAGCCAGGGCAGAGGGGTTGCAGTTTTGTGGGGGTTGGAGTGGGCTTTTGGGTCGTGGTGGAGGTGGATGGGGTGAGGGCGGGGACCCAGAAGGAGGGGAGGGTGGCTTTGGAGGACTATGGGGCGAGGGTGTTAGTTTCGATATTGATGGAAAAGGGGGAAAAGGGGGATTGGGGTGGGACATGGCGTACCTTCTCCTCATCGATGGCCTTTCGAGCTTTCGCTCTTTCATCCTTGTTGTTCTGTAGCATCTGCCCCTCGTCCAACTCGAATTTCCGCTTGGTGCCTCGACCTCCGCTATCTCGCCTATCATCCGCCGTGGAACTGGTGGTGTTATTCTTCTTCTGCGATGCATGCGTGGATCCCTCCAGCCCCATCATCGTGGCCTCGAATTCCCTGACACTTCTCTCCTTCTCCTCCTCCACTCTCCCCATTTCATTTTCCTCATCCTCTCGTCGTCTCCGCTCGTCCTCCTTCTCTAACCGCTTGATCTCTTTCCTCTGAGCGAGAAGGTTACTGACGATACATTCGCGGCAGAAGATGTCGCCGTGGGAGGCGCATGCGACGGGATCGCGGGAGGGTTGCAAGCAGAGGATGCAGCTGGCGAAGGGGAGGAAGGAATCTCGGTTCAGGCGGGTGGATTGGGAACCCCAGGTTGTTTTCAGGAGGGAGCGTTCGTGGGAGGTGAAGAAGGCGAGGGAGGTGTTGCGCTTACCTGGGCGAGTAGGTTAGTGGGCCCTGGGGGCAGAATAGAGAATGAAGATGGGAGAGGGCTGTACTGTGAGACATTTGATGCGACTAGCTCACATAGAATTGCAAAGCATCAAAGTGAGTCGAGGTCGACACGAGCTGGTAGCAGCAGAGCGGGAAAGTTCCGCGAAGTCCGCAAGTGGCGGAGAATTATTTTCTAGTGTTTTACTTCACCACCATATACTTTTCTCAACGATTTACCCTCTCCAAAACTTCTCCACGTTTTAGAAGATGAGAAACACGCTGTTGCTATCATGACATCGACTGCACTCTAGCTGGCGACCAGCCAGTCATGGATACCAATCCTCCTCCGCCGCAACAACCTAGCCTCCCATGGCGCATTGGCTCGGCTCTCCTCATGGGCTTCGTGGGGATCAATTCGAGGATATTCATGAATGTGGCCAACAGTACCGAGGTCCATGGGCTTGACAGGTTCTTGCGTACCCTGGACAGGAGAAAAGATCCTGAGCGGAGGACGAGAGGCTTGATCACCGGTAGTCAATCCACAACCCGTCACATTCTCAAAGACGATTTACTGACCGTGACGTTCAGTCTCCAACCATATATGTGTGTACGTACGTATCGCGCTTAACCAATCGCAGATGGTACCGAACGCTGACCGGACAGTATGGATGATCCCTTCATATGGGGAGTCCTACCATTCAACTACCAGCTCGACCCGAACAACCACCGTTGGGCACTTGCTGCCCATGACATCTGCTTTACCAACAAGTTGGTCCCATCAAATTCATTTTTAAATGCGGGCCTTTTTTAAAAGCTTCTGCTGCTACAGGGTCTTCTCCACCCTCTTTAGCCTTGGTCAGACACTCCCTACCCACCGCATTGGCCATTCTCCCCTCGGTGGCCTCTTTCAACCCACTATGACCGAAGCCGTTCGTTTGATGTCTCAACCTCCATTTACCACGCCCTACTCATCTCCCACCTCCGCACCTCCCGTCGATAAATCTCTTTCCTCGCCCGACATCACCGACCCCTTTTCCTCACCGAACCACACATACACCTACTCGACCAACGGCATCGATACTTTCCCCGCTCCCTCAGCCTACGACACCCGACAGTACTCCTGGATTCACGTGTTCCCCGAAGGCCGCGTGCACCAACACCCGCAGAAAATGATGCGCTACTTCAAATGGGGTATCGCCCGCCTGATCCTCGAGCCAGACGAATGTCCAGACATCATACCCATGTGGCTCGAAGGCAACGACCAGATCATGCACGAAGCCCGCGAATGGCCGAGATTCGTGCCGCGGATTAATAAACGTTGCGGCGTCTGGTTCGGAGAAAACGTTGGGGGAGATGGAAGCACCATTTTCAACGAATTGAGACGACAATGGCAAGAACTAGTTGCAGAAGACCAGAAGAAGGAAGGAAGGGGATTTGCAATGGGCGTGCTGAGTGATGGGCTGAAACATGGGAAGGAGGCGGTGGCATTGAGGGAGGAATGTACGAGGCAGATCCGTAAGGCGGTGTTGGCCGTTAGAAGGAAAAGGGGGTTGGCCGATGAAGATCCGAAGCAGGGTTTGGTTGAGACATGGAAACAGGAAGGGGGAAAGAGGGAGGGGAAGATGGAGGATGGGAGTTGGGTCGGAAGGACTTGACCGATCGAGAAACCCTCTTTCATGTATTGGTACATAGACCGTTCTTCTCCAACAAAGCTTGGCTATCGAGGCATCATTAGGGATATCGATCTCATATGCCAGAACAACATCAGCGAGTCTTCCTTCTTTCACAATAATACTGCACAGTATTATCCATCCTTTTCACTTGTCAAGTTTGTTGAATAACTGAACCTTTCGCGGACGCTTTACTTCCTCAAAACTCCGTCTTTGGTTTCATATCAATATCAGTCATTCCTGTGTTACCCCCATCTATCAATCAAAATCCATCCCACCCCATCATATCAACCCCCCATCACATCAACACTAGAATCAACCCTATCTCACCACCCCCCCCCCCCCCCCCCCCCCCCCCCCCCCCCCC